>QAXK01000564.1:0-38523 GCA_004335735.1 Chlorella sp. KRBP
CTACACCAACTTCCTCACGGTGCCCTGCCTGCTCGTCATGATGCTGGTGCTGGGGGAGCCACAGCGCCTGGCGCACCTCGAGTGGCACACCAGGGTGAGGGGGCAGCACGACAACAGACAGCGCTCAGCACTAGTGTGCGTTTGCCGCTGGCCTGTTGCATCGGCCGCCTGGCCTGGGAGTCCGTGTGCGCACCGCTAGAGGAGTGCACACGTGGAACGCAACGCAACCGCAGGCGCTACTGCCGCTGCTTCTCTCGTGCGTGGTGGGCGTGGGCATGTCACACGCGTCGTACCTCTTGCGAGAGGCCTGCAGGTGAGGCCAGGGCTTGAGCAGCGGGGGGCAGACTGACGGTTGCTGGCACGCGAGGGAGAGAGGCCGCTTGCAGTGGCGGAGCGGCCAAGCAGTGAGCACGAGTAGTGAACACGCACTGGCAGCCCAGGCCACCAGACCAAGCAGGCACATTCGCAACCCTGTCAATTACTCGTGCGCACCGCTTGTGCCCCCTGGTTGCAGCGCCACGCTCTTCACGCTGGTGGGGATTGTCTGCAAGGTCATCACGGTGGTCATCAACTGGATGATCTGGGACAAGCACGCTACGCTCGAGGGCATTGGATACCTCATGCTGTGCATCGTGGCGGGCACCTTTTACCAGCAAGCGCCCAAGCGCGCATAGCATAGCGCGTGCGCTGCGTGACGCCACATCGGAAGCACATGCCACACGGACGACAGCGTTGCAGGCTTGACGCAGGATGCGCAAGCAGCACCAGGACAGCCTGAGTCCCGGGGCAGCACAACGGATGTGACGCGTGCCAGGGCCTGTGTGCAACTAGATCACGGCGGACCTTGGCAGCCGAATTGGCTGCTTAGCGCCTGACTATCTGTTGAGCCTGACCATATGTTCAGCTAGACTCTGTTGGACGGGGCTTGCTTGCCCTCCTTGGCGCTTGCACAAGCCCCCACGTGACCAAGTCTGCTGGCGTGCACGGTCTGTCCGCCTGCTTGCAAGCGTGCCAGCGATCGTGGCCAGCTGTATTTGAGCTCACGTGACATTCCTTGTAGCATTCCTCCATTGCTCTCAGGGTATGTGCCTGCAAGCGGTCCAATCCTCTCTCTCCATTGCAAATGATATGCCTGCCTCCACACAGCAAGTCATAGCGAGCGGGATCCCAACGTTTGGCACCTCATGCAGAGCTGAAACTCCAACCAGTCCGAAACAGTGAGAAAGAACAGTCCGTCAACGCCTGCCGCCATGCAGCCCATCCTTCCGCAGTGTGTGCTGCGCCACCCAATGAGTGCCGTCGTGGAGATGGTCCAGGGTCAAGGCAGCTGGTGGCCAGGCGGCAGCACCTGCTGCATCATGCCCCTGACCTGAGGGTTCTGCGCCAGGAACTCACGCATCTTGGCAGGGTCCTGAAGCAACATCTGCACGCACACGCAACACCAGCAGGGATACAGGAACGGTTTGCCTTTCGTTGATCATCATGGCGCGTGGCGTGGTCCCCAGCAATCATCGCCCTAACCACTACGCTGCCACCCCAAATTTGCGCCCAAAAAGCGAGTCGCAATCCTCAGGCAACTTTGCGCAACTGAGCAACCACGCCACGCCCGCACCTGGATGTGCTGCATGGTCACAGCGTCACCGCCCCCGCCAGTCACCGACGGCACCTGCTGCATGGCGTTCCCGCCGCTGCCCCCCAGCCCCGCGCCACCACTCCCTCCACTGCTGGCGGGCACGCTGGCACTGCTCGCCTGACGCCCCATCTGCGGAGGAGGCGCGCCCGCCCCACCCCTGCTGCCTCCACCCGCCCCGCCCACATCGCCGTAAATGTCATCGTACAGGGACGCATCAAACGCAGCTTGCTGCTGGAACGGCGCCGGCGGCCCCTGCTGCTGCTGCTGCTGCTGCTGCTGCTGCTGCTGCTGCTGTTGTTGTTGCTGGGGCGGAGGTGGCAGCCGCTGCTCCTGTGCAGGTGAAGCTGCCTGCATCAGCTTCTGCCCCTGCCCTCCCCTTCCTGATGGCCCCCCACCACCACCTCCATAGCTACCCACACCACCACCACCACCTCCGCCACCACCTCCACCACCAGGGCCACCTGCAGGCCGTGGCCCTCCTCCCCCTCCCGCTCCCCACGTCCGCTCCCTAGGCCCAAGGTTGGAGGCCTGCTGCGCCCCAGACGCGTGGCGCGCGTCACCACTCGACTGCGACACCAACCCGCCACCATGCGCCGCAGGCTGGCCGTGCGGGCTGGGCGCAACCAAGCTGCCCTGCCTGCTGGCCGTGGCACTCGGCCCTGCACTAAACAGCCCATCATACAACAGGTCCGCGTTGAACCCACCCGGCTGCTGCATGGAGTTTGTCGTGGACAGCGGTGGCGGGCGCATCAACAGAGACTGCTGCTGCGGCTGCAGCGGCGGTGGCCCCGGCAGCGGCTGCTGGTGCTGAGGCGCTGAAGGAGGCGGTGGAAGCGGGCCCCCGGGGGGCGGCCTGGGTGGAGCTGCACCACCGTGGTGCTGCCCTGGAGGAGGCGGCAAAGGGCTGGGACCCCCCGGCCGGATGCCCCGACCACCTTGATGCGTGTTGGATGCTGGCGGCGGAACCCCGGGAGGGCCTCTACCAGATGGCACGCCTCCCCCTTGATTCCCCCCACCACCTCCACCTCCTCCTCCACCGCCGCCGCCGCTGTTGGGCGTAGGTGCGCCGGAGCCGCTCCCGCCGCGCTGATACTCATCCACGTGCAGGGAGGGCGGACGGCTGCTGCCCCCACTGCCCATGCGCCGTGGTGGGCCCTGCCGCCGTGGAGCCATGACGGCGGGGATGTCGGTGGGAGGCAGCTCGCCCTCAGCACCACCACCACTGCCCGCACCGGACAGGGGCGGAGGGGTGCCTTCAGGGGTGCTGCGCCGGCGACTGGGGGGCGCACCACCACCACCACCAGGACCACCACCAGGACCAGGACCACCGCTAGTGATGCTGCCACCTGATCCGAACACACCCAGGGCGCTACGGCCGGCATCGCTTGCATCTGCGCGCAACCACACACCTCACACCTAACGAATCACATTGCCTGTGGCGTGACGACAAGGCCGCTAGCTTCCTTCAGGCTCCTTTGACGCCACACCTGCTGCACAGTGCAGCATACAATATGCGGCAAAGGAGAGAAGACGGAAGAGAGCAAGCACCGCCGAACCGCCTCACCTGGAGAAGAGAGTCCCCCACCCCCAGGGCGCGCCGCGCCGCCCCCTCCCCCCGGCCCCCTCCCCCCCGCCCCCGCCCTCACTGCCGCCGCCAGCGCCGCCGCACTCCTCAGCGCCCTGGGCCGCTTCCTCCTCGTCAGCCCCTCGGGCAGCAACCGCCCCGCCACCGTCCCACTCGCCCCCAACGCGCCGCCCGCCGCCCCGCCCGCGCCCGCCGTCCCCGCCCCCCCCACCATAATGTGGTGCAGCAGTTTGATCCCAGCAGGAGGCAAGTCCAACCGCACCAGCTTCTTCACCGGCACAGGCCCCAGCGGCGGCCGCGCGCCACGCACGCGCACATACTTGCTGAACGTGAGCGTGGTGGGGTCCGACGCCAGCAGCGGTGCACCCGCCGCGCCCTCCCTGCTGGAGTGTGCCATGGCCAAGGCGCTGCTGCGACCGGAGGCGGCGGCGGCGCGGGTGGCGGTGCTGTCGAGGGCGGTGGTGAAGCGTGCGGCGGCGGTGGCGGCGGTGGCGGCCAGGGTGGCGTTGAGGTCAGCCAGGGTGGCGGTGTCTGAGGCGGCCTCTTGGGGGTCCTGGGACATGCGATCTAGGAGCTTGGAGAGGTCAGAGGCCACGGACGCCAGCGCTTGAGGACCTGTGGGGTGGTGGGGTGGGGGGCAGGGGGGGGCAGGGGGGGGCAGGGGCAGGCATGAGTACGCGTGTGTGTGTGTGTATGAGTTGGTGCGTGAGCAAGTAGTGCTCAATCGGTGCTCAATCGGAAAAGGGGAAGCTATGCACAAAGGAAGGCAGCGCAGTATGTACTGCTTGCAGCAAGCTACAGACGCAGCCTTGGAGAAAGCCACAGTGCAGCCGTAAGCAGCGCGCACCAGGCAGGATGTGTCCAGCTCCGTCCTGCCCCTGTCGCGCCACACGGTCCCCCACCTCGCGCACGCGCGCCCCCGCCCACGCCAGCGCTTGGGACAGCTGCTGCGGGTCTGAGAGCACACCCGCCACGCCTCCGCCCGTGGTGTTGCCCACCTGGCTCACGTACCACTTGGCAACACCCTGCAGGGTCGTGGTTGGGGCAGTGCGGGAGCAACAAGACACACTGAGGGATGGGGCAAACAGCTAGCTGAAGACGCGGGCCACAGCAAATGCAGGCACAGGCCCACATGCTGCTTGAGGCGTTGCAGATGTGCAGGTGCTACCAGCAGATGCACTTGCGCGTTCCAGGTTGAGGCCAAGCAAGGCCATGCAGGGACGAGAGAGGCTTGCATGGCACGTCATGCCCATACAGCGAACGGTACCGATCAGGCAGCCAGCGAACGCAGACGAACGAGCAGCAGGTGGCCCGTCCTCACCTGGCGGATGGCCTGTCGTCCCAACGGGTGCGTGCCCAGGCCCGCGGGTGACGCCACCAGCAGCTGCCTGACCATGGCCGCGTCGCGCGTGAAGTGCTGCAGCGCCGCCAGCAGCGCCGTCACGGCGGTGGCCAGGTCAGCCAGAGGGGGCACGTCCTCCACCAGGCGCCGGCTCCTGCACAGTGCACATCACACATCAGGCGCACGGGTACGTTGGTGTGTGTGGAGCTTAACATCTGGTGCGGCCATCTCTGGCAAGCAGACGTGTGTGGGGCAGAGCATGCCACAGTCCCTGGCACATCTTGTGAGGCTTGCATGGCACGCCATGCCCATACAGCTAACAGCATCGACCTGGTGCTGGCAGGAGGTGTCTTGCGCCGCGTGTCCTATGCTGCCAGGCAGGCAGCGGAGGTGCTCACTGAGCGCTCACTGCGCTCAGAGTGAGCGCCTGCTTAGTGTTGGTTCATACATTTCACTTGTGGTGGCGCCTGTTGCTGCAGTGTGTGAGGTGAGGTGTGCAGTGTGTGCTGCTTAAACCCTCACCTTGGCAGTGCCAGGTTGAGCGCCACGTCAGGGTTGATGAGCACCACAAGGGCCTCGAGGCACATGGACAGGGCGGCGGCACCGTCCGCACCCTCATCCGCCATCCTGCGCGGGCACAACAGGTCCACAGATACAGGACCAGAGTATATATAAGCGTGACGTGCCTTCAGACACCCATATCGCGGCTGCGCACCACGCACCACCCAAGCGACGGCCAATGCAAACAACGACGGTTTGCAGTGATTGTCAATCACCTGTTGATGAGGTTGTGCACGATGCGCGCCAGCACCCCTGCCAGGCGCAGTTCAAGCAGGCCTGCCTTGACAGCTGGCTTGGCGCACAGCGGCACCAGCACCTCGAGCACGCGCCGGATGGGCTCGGCCACGGGGGGGCCGTTCACCACGGGCTTGGCTGCCACCTGTACACACGAACACGCAACATGCAAGCAACATGTAGCAAACCACGCAAGCACTGGCTGTTCCAAACCAGCAGGAGTACGTGGCAACCCAGCGAGAAGCAGGGACCAACGCAGTGCTTTGATCAAAGGCCCTGACTGCTGTTCCATTGTGGTTTACTTGCCGTGAGGGGCTCCAGCAGCGGCTGCACGCAAAAGGTGGGCATGCGTGGCCCCAGCCCCGCCGCCGCCGCCACCAGCCTCAGCGTGGCGTGGCGCATGGGCCGCACGTCGCAAACCGCGCCAAACCCTAGCAGCCGCCGCAGCTGTGCCTCACAGCTCGTCAGCATGCCCAGCAGCGCCGCCCGCCTGCCCGGGGCGCTGGGCGGCACCAGCATGGGCGGGGGCTGCTGTGCCCCGGATGAGGGCTTAGGGCCGGGTGGTGGCGTGACGAGTGCTGACGGTCCCTGAGGTGGCCACTCGGGCGGCATGAGGTCGCCGAGCAGGCACATGGCAGCGAAAGCCTCGCTAGGGCTTAGATCGTGCATGGTGGTGCTGGCGGCGCCGCTGCTGGGCGTGGCGCTGCCCGTGGTGGTGTTGAGCAGGGTGGAGGAGGCCTCGGGGGGTGGGTCCAGGTCCAGGTGGAGCCCGGGGCGGGGACGCATGCCCAGAACCCACTGCAGTGGCACACGACAACAACAAGCGCCACCAGCACCACAAACACGGTGTGCCATCCGTCGCCAGCTATCGCCATCCGTCAGAATTCTATGTAAGCGTGAATGAGCACACCCACTACATGTGCACCTACATGTTCCAGCAGTGCAGGCGGGGGCCGCAGTGGTATTGTGCAAGTGCCCGCTCTCACCTGCACCAGTGGAGGCTTGAAGCCACAGTCCAGCCACACCCCAAGCGCCACCGCCACCCCCTGCCGCGCCCGCAACGCCGCCCCCGCCGCCGCCACCGCCCCCGTGCTCGCCAGCACGCTCTCCGGCCGCACCACCAGCTGCGCGTGCAGCCGCAGCAGCCCCTCCAGCAGCCCTGCCGACCGCACCGGCAGCCCTGCCGACCCCAGCTGACCCAGCAACGCCCCTGCAAGCGCCGCCGCCGCCGCCGCCAGCGCCAACGCCGACCTCTGGTTCCTCAACCGCTCCAAGTCATCCAAATCATCCCCCGTCAACGTCGGCCACACACAGTCCGCGTACGCCGCCGCAAGCGCCGCCGCCGCGCCCCGCACACCACGCTCCACCAGCGCCACCCCCTGCCTCGCCACCACCTCCGCCGCCAGCCGCCGCCGCGCCATGTTTCCCACCTCGAGCGACTGCGCTGCTGCCAGCTCCGGCGACTCACCCACCGCCGAAAACGAACCAAACGACTTCCCGCCGCCGCCGTCGCCTGCAGCCGCCGCACCGCCGCCGCTGCTGCCGCCGCCCCCAGGGCGGGCGATGGCGGGTGGGGTGAGCAGGGAAGCCAGCAGCGTGAGGCTGGTGGTGGCGGCTGCCACACGATCCGGTGCACGGCACAGCGCCAGCACCCCGCGGACGTCCACGTCCCGCTCCGCCCCGTACAGCCCTGAGGAAGGGCCCTGTGGTGCCCCGCCGGCCAGCAGCATGTTGAGGGCGGCGGTGAGGGAGGCGGGGAGGTGCGTGGCGGGGGTGGAGGAGAGGGTGTGGGTGGTGGCGGCGGCGAAGTCGGAGCCGCAGGGGACCAGGCGGGGCAGGTTGGAGTCCAGGACGTCAAGCAGGGAGGTGACGCCGTTCTCCTGCAACAGGTGGGTGTCACACACACACTCTCACTCGATTGTGTGAGCTCAGTGCGGGGCAGCTGTTTGCCAGGAAGTTCGCTGCACTGCATGTGAAGCGAGCGCACACACACGGGGAGGTACGTGTGGCATAGATGCGGCCGGCTGGATTAGTGCAGACGCGCATGCGGTGGCGTCGGATGGTCCGCTAACACCAACTGGTGTATCTGTTTGTGGGTGCACCACCAGGTGGCTGGACGAATGACGGATGGAAGGATGAAGGTCATGGTGAGCGATTTGGTTGCTCACCTGTGCCAGTGCCACGACCTCTGCCCTGGCCTGCAGCTCCCTGAGCATCACGCGGCCCCGGTCCTCAGGGCTGCCTCCACAGGACGCCGCCAGCAGGGCGCCCACGGGGTGGTTGGAGCCACTGCCGCCCGCAGCAAGCAGCCCGTCCTGCAACACAAACACCAGCACCACACAGGCGCACCACCACACGCATGTGAAGCACGCATGCAAAGGCATCCATGGCTTACACCACCTTGCTGCGCACATAATCCCTTATCATGAGCACAGTTCAGTCCCCATTGCGCCCTTGAGGTTCCCAAACAGGTTCACATACAGAATGATGAGAAAAGAGCACGGCCGCACCTGCTCAGTGCGCGCCGCCTCTGCCAGCGTCTGCGCCAACGGCGCCCACAGCGCCAGCGCCTGTGGGTGCAGCTCCCGCACCACCTCCAGAACCACCCTGCTCGCGTACAACGACTCACGCACGTACCGCGGCGCAACAGGGGCCGCAAACCCCAGCCCCGCATGCACGCTCAACCCTAACAGGTCCCCATCGTCCAAATCCAAGTCGTCCAGCGCCGAGTGCCCCCCGCCTCCCGTGCCCGTGCCCGCCCCACCCACAGGGCCACTCCCACCCTGCGCCCCTGCCCCCGTGCCACCGCCGCCGCCACCGCCACCACCCGCCCCACCAGCGCCAGCGTCCAAGGCCGCAGCAGCGACGCGGTGGATCCGCGGCCGCTCCCGCATCAGCCGCAGCAGCGCCTGCAGGGCCGCTGGGGACGCCACCAGCACACGCACCGCCACCGCCCTCCCCATCTCCAGTGCAGCCGCCCCACTCGTCAGTGCCGCCAACGTCATGACCGCAGCCGCCTCCGCACCCTCCCCCGCCGGACCCTGCGTGCCGCTTCCGTCCGCAAGCACCGCCACAGCTAGCTGCGCTGACACTGTGCACCGCAGCAGCCCTGACAGCTCCTGAGCGGGCGTCACGGTGGCCGCGTCCTGCCCCACGCGGGGCGGAGGAGGCACCGCGCCCACCACCCCGCCGTGGGCTGAGCCAGGGAAGCCAAAGGCGGCGAGTGGGTTGAGCGGCAGGCCGTCCTGGCCTAGTGCGGGGTTGAGGGCTTGGGCGAGCAGTGCCAGGTCGGGGTGGCTGAGGGCGAGGGCTTGGAGGCCCAGGGGGTCTGAGGTGAAGGCGGCAATGAGGGCACGGATGGCGGCGACTAACTGGTGGTACACCTGCACACCATCAGGCCACGTTCCGACACCAGCACAAGCCATGCGAATCCTAAGAAGCCGCCTTGGTGAAGGTTCCAAGTCCAATGCCTGCTGAGGCACGTGCACACCAGCAGTGCCCGGGCGATGCAAAACGGTTCGCTGTGGCCCAGTCGCGACAAGCCGCGTCCGCCCGCACCTGCGCCAGCTGCGTGGACTGGAGCTGCAGCTGCTGCATGGCCGCACTGTCCTTGGCCTGCGTGCCCGCCCCCGTCGCTGCTGACTTGGTCGCTGCCTTGAGTGCTGCCAGTCCCGAGGCGCCGGCGCTCATGAGGGCGGGCAGCAGGGTCAGCAGGGCGCGCTGACGCACCAGCTGCAGCACACCTAGGTCGAGGGCGGGGGGCGAAGGGAGCAGCTTGCCTGCGGGGGGACAGCCAGGTGGTGAGTCACTGTTGGCTGCCACCAGAATCTTGACATCTGATAACGCGTTTATCAAATGCGCCAGAGCAGATGCATATGATCAACCTCCCCCCCCTCACACACACACACACACACACGATAGCACAGTGAGGCTGATTTGTTACGCGTGTGCCCACTCACCGAGTTTTTCAGTAGCTGCGGGCTTTGGGGGTGCCATAGCGTCTGCAGCCTGGCCAGCCTGACAGCTGGCCCACGCCGGCGCCAACACGCTGGACGTGCCCGGCAGCGCCACCAACAGGTCCACCAGCTCCGCCAGCTGCCCGGCAGCTTCCCTCAGCGCCTTGGTCAGCTCAACCGCCGAGGGCTTTGCCAGCATGGGCAGGGGCGGGGGGGTGTCTGAGGCGGAGGGCTGGGTGGGGTCGGGGTGGTTGGTGGAGGGCTTGGAGGGGGGCGGTTGGATGGCCAAGGGGACGCCCTGGCCGTGGAGCACTTGGTGCGTGCTACGCTGCAGCCTGCGCGATGCAGCATGGTGCAGCGCGGCACACCGCTTTACATCGCATCATGTCATCAAGGCTGGTTTACCTTCGACGATGCCTGAGGAGCACAAGGACACACATCAGATGTCAGGTGCAGTTGTCAGGGTGCACACAGAGAATGCATTGCTGTTGCGCACAGCCTGGTGCTGCTGCAGGACCTCAAATTTTACCCTGTGGCACCGCAAAGCAAGCTCCACACACGCACCGTGCCAGCAGTTCGTTTGCGTGCAGCCTCCTCAGCGTGCGCGCCAGCTGCGTGTCCAGCGCCAGCGGCCGCGGGTGCTGAGGCCGCACCAGCAGCCCCACCAGCATCGGGTACGTGTTGCGCGTGGGGGGCCCGCGACGCACCGGCACCCGCACCACCGGCGGCGGTGGCTGCACCAACGGCCCACCACCACCTGCACCTGCTGCGCCGCCGCTGCCAGGAGCGCCTCCTGAAGGGTGCTGGTGCTGCGCTGAGCCAGCACCAGCCTCCCCACCTGGACCCTGCCGCACGCCCTCAGGCCCATCCCGCCCCGCCCTCTCCCTCTCCCTCTCTCGTTCCCTCTCCCTGTCCCGCTCCGGCTCCCGTTGCCTGCCCTCCCTGCTGCGGTCACGGTCACGGTCACGGTCACGGTGGTGGTGGTCGCGGTGATCATGGTGGTGGTGGTCTCGTGAGCTGCCTGCGTCATGCCGCCTACTGCCGCTGCGGTCCCGCTCCTCCACGTCCATGCGCCCGCCACCATGGCCCCTGCACGCACCAGGTGCCAACCATCGCACACCTCTTACGGTACTTGGCGCGATGTGCAACGCGGCACGGCACACGCTTACCATGACCCGCACCCCGAACAACGCATGGGTTGAGGTGAGAGCTGTTGACACCGCTCAGCAACTGCAAGGTGCCATGCACCACCACGCACCTGGGGTGCCCACCCTCCTCCTCCCGCTCCACCTGTCCCCTGCCGCCCCGCTCCACACTGCCAGGCTCAGGCTCAGGCGATCGTGCCCGCTTCCGCCCACCATGCCGCTGTGCCTCCGCCGCCACCTCGCCACCATCCCTCTGTCCTGCTGCTCCCCTCACAGGTGTACCGTTCCCTCCCTGGCCCCCTGAGGCATCAGGGCTGCCCTGCCGCCGGCGCCCCCGCTCCTCCTCCTCCATTTCTTGGTCCTTGTGTGCGCCGCGTTGCCGTTGCTGCTGCGTGGCGCCGTCGGGTGGCGCGTGGTGGTGCTGCTGCTCGTCCTGCTCCCCCTCGGCCTGCTCTGCTGCCACCTCATCATCCTCATACATGTCATCTTCCACCAAGAGCGGGTGTTGAGCGTCTGCAGGTCAGGAGGCAGGCGCCAGGGGGCAGCACACGGGGGCGCAGACAGCATGGACAAGGACACAGGGCACGCACAGCACACGCGGCCAAGGCATAGTTGGCACTGCTCCTCTCTCCTGCTGCTGCAGCCCCTGAATCACAACCTGTTTGAAATCCGAATGCGCACGTGCGTGCGTGTATGCGTGTGCGCCATTCCCTTAAGTATGCGCATGCGCCTCCCAACACAATGGGCATGTGCCCCCAGCGCAAGGCATCCAGCACGTAAAGCCCTCTTTGGCTCCTTCCAAGCACTTGGTGGTGATGCAGCCACCACCACGCTGTGCACAGAGAAAGGATACAGCTCTCTGCCCTTTCATAGCGCGTGCTCTCTGCCCTTTCATGGCGTGCGCTAGAATCGCACAACGTGCACGCGCTCCCTTGCCAGTGCGCTCATAAGCACCAAAGTGCAGCACGGCCGTGCGGCGCAAGACGCAGCTACCCATCCTAGAGCTGCCCATCCTCACAGGCACATGCGCAAGCTCCTCGCAACGCCCCCAGGTGCGCGGCCGCCTATGCAAACTGCCACAGCATCCCAGCCGCCACACTGCGCAAGCACACGCACGCTGCGCCAAGGCGCAAACAGTACGCCCACCACAAGTGTGCCACGCCGCCCCACCACCCCGCCCACCTTCAGAGTCCTCCTGCTCCTCCTCCTGCTGCTGCTGCTCCTGCTGCTCATGCGCCTCCTCCTCCTCCTCATGCGCCTCCTCGCCCTCGTCCTCACGCTCCTCCTGCTCACGGCCACCGTCCTCCTCGTCACGCGCATCATCCCGCTCGCCGGACGCATCCTCACCAACGGACGCCGAGCGGCCACCGCTCCCACTGCTGCGCCTCCTCCCTCCACCATCACCATGACCGTCACCATCGCCACCCTCCTCCTCCTCTACCTGCTCCTGCTCACTGCCCTCTCCACGGCCACCGTCACCACTCCCACGCCTCCCATGGCCTGGCCTATCCTCACCCTCCCGCTCCCCCTCCCTGTCCTCGTCCGCTCCCTCCCCAGACTGGTCCCTCCCATGTCTAGCCCTAGCCCTGCCACCGCCAGAACGGCGTTCGTCACCCTCCTCGTCCTCTACCTTTGTCCGGTGCTGCTCATGTGACTCTTCCTCCTCCTGCTTCAATGGTGGCTCCACCACCTCATACTCCATGCTGCCAGACCCAGCACGCCCTGCTGCGCCTCCCTGCGGATCCAAACTCACAGCCGCAGACTCCCGGCGCGACATGTCCTGATCATCAGCTGCTGCGCTGATGGGGCGCCGTGGCGGGGGAGGCGGGGGAGGGGGAGGAGGTAGTGGCTTTGGGGGCGGTGGCCGCACGCGTGGGGGAGGGGGCGCCCACCATCCTAGCAAGGCGTCACACCCGGCCGCGCCACCGGACACGCTGACCAGCTCGCACAAGCTGGCGCACAGCCGTAGCAAGTCTGCTGGCAGCTGTGGCTGCACTAGGTACTCTGCACACACACATAGCCCAGCAGTGTGAAGCATTGAAGTGCCTGCTAGAGCCAGATGCGGGGACTGGGCGACGGAGGTATGTGCACACTGCGCATCCTGGGCGTCAAGAGAACGAACGGGTGTGTGTGCACGTACCAGCAAGCGGCTGCAGTCCCCCGGCTGACATCCAGGCGCTGCACGTTGCCGGCGTCAGGCACATGATCACGCCTGCCGCCAGCCCCGCCGTGCCCACCTGCGCGTGGAGAGAGACAGTGCACACAGCCAGGGCTTGCTCTTGCCGGCATGTGTCCGATGGCTGACGCAAGCAGCTGCCATCGCGCAACTCCCATAGCACCCCACCAGGGTGCCTGACCTGCAGCTCTGCTGGATGGTAGGTGGCTGGCGAAGCCCCCAGCGCCGCCCAACACACTGCCATGTCTGCAGCAGCGTCCAGCCAGGGTGGCGCGTACTGCGCGGCCTGCTGGGCGCCCTCTCCAGCTGGGGCTGAGTCAAAGCGTGCTGCATTGGGCGGTGGAGGGTTGCTGGTGCTGGTGCCACCCTCTTGGGTGTGGATGGTGGAGGCCAGGGCGTCAGTCTGACCTGTGCAGTGTGTGGCAGCCGTCAGCCAGCTTTAGGTCTCTCGCGTGCGGGTCAATGACAGCGGTGCAGCGTGCTCACCACGTGAGGCCGCGGCAGCTGCTTGACAGTGTGTGCGTGCGCGCACCTTGCAATGCCTTGCACACGTTGTACGCCTGGAGCATCAGCGGCACCAGCCGGTCGCCTGGAGGGTTGCGGTTGATGTTGCTGCGCGACCGCTGCACCTGCTCGCCGCAAAGGCCACAACGCAGACACGCGCATGAGCGGCAGGGCCACTTGCTGGCTGCCCTTGCACGCCCTGCCTCTACGATCTTGGGAAACACTCACCTGGCCAAAGTACTCGCACGCGGCCACCAGCGCCCTCTCACAGGCTGCAGGCAGCTGGGGCAGCGGCAGCTGCAGCACACCCTCCAGCTGGGGCGCCTGCTGCCGCGCGGTGCTGACAGCTGCTGCCTCCCCAGGACGGTTGTTGGCGTCCAGGGGGCGTGTTGCTTGTGGCTGCCACTGTGGTGCCGGCAGTGCTGGCATGACCCAGGCGTTGTAGTTGTTGCTGGCATCCTCGTGCTGCTGCTCGCTGTCGGTGCCGGCGCGCTGGATGGCCCGGCGTGCGCGCACAGCGGCAAGCCTCCGCTCCGCCGCTGCGTCCCCATCTTGGTCCGGCACGCCCATGATGGTGATGGTGAGCTTGCTGTAGCGCCCACGCACCACGACGTGGTCCGTGAGCACTCCCTGCGTGCCCATGCTGTGCGCTCCCCCGGCCGCGCAGGAGAGAGTCGTAGGCAGCAGCGGGGCGTAGCGGGACGACTGTGCGCACGTGAGGTCGCGCGCGTACGCCTGCATGCTGCTGCGCGCCACCGGCGATGCGCCAGGCGCAGGAGCGGAGCGCAGGTCCTCGATGTGCAGCTCCGTGATGACGCACGGCGCGAACAGCCGGACCTGCAAGCCATCGGTGTGCTCGTCGCCTCTTGGAGCTGTGCATCGTGGCGCCGGATGGGAACGGAGATCTCCCGAACGCGAGCGCCCCAGCGAGTGCATCCAACGCTGCCAGCACGCGCGCACCCACCTCATCGATCTGTTCCTCATGGCGATCGTGGCTCGCGTGCACCTTGAGCAGCTCCAGCTCATACGCCACACCGGCACCAGCGGCGCCAGGCCCCTCCATCAGCTCGGGCCCTGGTGGAGCTGCTACCATCGCATTCTCATCGTTGGCAACGGCAGCAGTGATTGAAGAGAAGCTCGAGTTCGCCCTCAATCAGGGCACGGGAGGGAGGAGAGGAAGAGGAAGGAGGAGCACGCCCACAGTCACGATGGGGGGCTGCCAGAGCACATCAGAGACGCAGGAAGCCATGGACCCGCTCGAGCAGCGGCTCGTCGCGGCGATTGTCGCGGCGAACAAGAAGCAAAGGCAGCAGCAGCAGCAAGGTGGCAAGCAGATGCACAGCCGACACGCCTCCATGGCTTCCCTGCTGCTTGCGTTCGGGAAAATGCGGCCAGGTGCGAGTCAACATGCACGGCAAGCACGACGGCAAGCGGGACGAGGTGCACGGCAAGCGGGACGAGCGTTCTAGTAGCTCGCTGTGGCTGTAGCGAGCTCGGGAGCTCCACTGCCGCGCTCGTTCGTTGGCACCGCTCGGTACGTGCAGGTTTCGCCAAGGTCCACGAGCTCCACGCACAGGCGGTGCAGTCCAGCGGGCATGGCAGCGGGGCGGCAATTGACGTGGCTGTTCTGAAGTCACAGGCGCGCCTGCTGGGGCTGGGTCAGCTGAGCGAGCACGCGATGGCGGAGCTCACACAGACCCTGGCAGGCACCAAGCGCACGGTGGACGTCCACGACCTGCTCATGGTGCGCGCTATGGGCTGCATCTGGTGTGTGTGGCCTCTGTGTGGCCTCAGAGTGTTTCCTGCAAGCGGTCGTCACCTCTCTGGCCATGCTCGCAGGTGTACACCATCGTCTACCTGACCAGCCCAGACAGCAGCGCAGAGTTGGCGCCAGAGATCAAGGCAATGCTCGACGTGGTGGTGAGCGACGCAGCCTGATGACGATGGTGTAGCCTGAGGCGCAGCGTCGGGCCGCATGCAATTTACGACACCTTGCCCCGCTCCACAACGTGCCTGCCTGTGCCAGGAGCAAGCATTCATGCACTTTGACTCGAGTCTGGACGGCATGCTGGAGAGGGAGGAGCTCAACGCAGTCTTGACGCAGGGAAGCGAGGTGAGGCGTTCTTGGGTGTGCGTGTCGAGCTTTACATCTGGCGCGGAAATCGCTCGCAAGCAGATTACAGCAGATGACAGTGTGCCCGCTGGCCCCGGGTGGCGCAGTAGCACTGCCCGTGTGGCCTCCGTCACGCCGGCGGCAACCTCTTGCTCGCGCTCCTGTGCTGCTACAGGGAGCGGAAGGAGCGGTGAAGAAGCGCAAGCAGAAACACAAGCACGCAGGCGTGGGGGAGCGCCTGTTCGACCTGCTGGACTTCGATCACAGGTATGGCTGCGTGGTTGGGGGTGGGTGGCGCACAGGTTTCAGACTCAGCTGCACTTGACCGCTTGACCACTGCACTTGACCAGTCACCGCCCTGTGCGTGTGCCCGGCTGCAGTGGGCGTGTTTCGTTCAAAGAGTTTATCCTCGGACTTGAGAAGTTGGTGCTGAGCGAGGAGGAGGAGGAGGAGCTGCAAGAAGACGGGGGCAAACTTGTGAGTGCCTGCTGGTACAGCTGCTGCAGCGGGCCTCCGCGTTCGACATGAGGACTGAATGATGACAACATCCACTGCTGCCTTGACCGCGTGCCTGCAGGGCGTGTCAGACAGCAGCAAGCTCGTCGCCCCGGCTGCGGATATGCACCCCACCGCTGGCGCGTCACCCGTGGAGGCCCACTAAACCACCTGAACCGAACCCTTTCGCTGAGCATGTTGAACTGCATCTTGAACTTGAATGGTCTCTTCAGTAAACCTGCACGACTTGCGCCCTGTGAATCTGCACGACTCCGTTACGCTCCGTTACGTGTTCAGTCGTGGGCAAGCGCCGCGGACTGCTGCAAACTTTTGCAAAGCAGAGCGCCAGTCCCACGGCTCTAGACGTGCACAGCAACTACCAAGCAAGCGACAGACAGACAGCGCACAACACCTCGTGCAACATATGGTACAGACTGCAAAGGAAGAGTACACGTGCAGGCAAGGACTAACAACTGGCGTGGAGTCGAGTCACGGTGTTGTACAGTCCGAGCAGGTCCAACTTTGTCACAAAAGGACGCTGCACCATGTGGCTACACCACTTTGGCAGCAGCACAAGCGATTGTAGTGCTGCTCACGATGGTGCACAACTCCGGGGGATACAGTCACAATGCTGCTGGATGGTGGGGCCTGCTGGAGATCCGCAGTGCCCCACCATACTGTCTGCCCTCATATGGGCTGGGCCAGCGCACCACATGCACAGCCGACACCCCTCACTCCACTCTACATCTTGCTGGAGGGGGCAGCCAGGGCACGCGCCGGCGAAAAGACCTTTGCGGGGAAGCCAGGCTCCAGCGGACGGCCCACGAGCAACAGCGCCATGTTGCGCGCGCAGTTGTAGGCCCGCACCATGCCGTACCCGCTGAAGCCCATGCACGCAAACTCATAGGTCGGTCCCCCCCCCGCGCCCCTGGGCGGGCTGCTGGCCAGCTCAGGCGGCAGCGCGCCCCACAGTGGCCAGTGGTCCTTGGTGAAGCCCAGGATGCCCGCCCACTCCAGGTCGTACTGCACCGGGGCGGCTGCCAGCGCATGGCCCAGGCTGCTGCCTCCCGCGCCACCGCCAGCGCCCGACGCCACGGCAGCGTCGCCGGCACTGGTGGAGGTGTGCGAGGCGAGCACCTTGCTGCTCTTGGTCCAGTTGCCAGCGGCGCCGCTGCTTGCCGCTGACGTGGCGTGCTCCGCGGTGCTGCTGGTGTGCGCCACGACCAGCACGTCCTGAGGGGGGGCGGGGCGGGCGGTGGAGGCTGCAGCGGGTGCAGGGAGCGGGAGGGCGCCTGGCAGGGTGAAGAGGTCGGGCAGGGCGGAGGGCAGGTAGGCCCGGAGCTGAGCTGACACGTAGCTGTCCAGCCCCTCGGCGCTGTCGTCAGAGGTGCCCCACTCCATGTGCGGGGTCACGTCACGGAACCCGCCAATCACCACGCGGCCGTCATGCCTGTGTGCACACGTTGCCAGCATCGTTCAAGGTATGCCGTGACGCACCAATCAGTGCGATGCGCATCGTAGCTGCCCCACCTTGCTGTCCAGTCGCATGCCGCAGCACAGGCGCGCACTCACCTCCTGCTCCAGTACACGTATCCGTTGCGGGCGTAGAATGCGGCGTCCGGCAGGGGGTGCTCGGGCGGCAGAGGGCACGTCACCGTCACCTGCACGCCGTGGAAATGTGTGCGATCCTCACAGCGTGCTACTTGCCACATGCAAACACGCCCTTGCTAGCGCCCGTGCTTGCGCGCAGCAGCTGGTTAAGTCACCCCGAGCAGCGCCACCCTTACCTGGTTGCGCACGGGCACCATCCATCCCAGCCTGTTGAGTTGAGGCAGCAGCTCATTGTACCCGTTGGTGCAGTGCACCACGCGCGCCGCGTGCACCACCACGTCATGCGCCCCTGAGCCAGCCGCCCGGCGCACGCCCTCGTCCAGCCGCACCACGGTGCCGCAGTCCTCGGGACGGCACACGGCGCGGAAACGGAGGCCCGTGCCTGCGGCAGGCACCCACACAAACGTACGGCAGAGCAAGCGGGTTTGCAGGTGCAGGCCGGCAGGTCGCATGAGCACCTGGCTCAGGCTCCCGCACGTGTGGGCGGCCAGGTCTTACCTCCGGGGGGGAGGCGGTCGAGCGCCACCACGCGCGTGTGCTGCATGATGACGAGGTTAGGGCTGTCAGGGTCCACCTGGACGGCGCACTTGAGCACAGCGTGCGCCAGCCGCACCGCCGTCACGCGCGCCACCTGTGCACACGGTCAGCGTGGGCGTCAGCGGTGCCGCACGCGCTCAGGTACTGCTGGACACGTAGCGACCAGGAGTGTTGCTTCAACAGCTCAAAAGACACATGTTGGCGCACCTGCTGCTGGCAGAGGCCGCCGACAAAGTGGTGCTTGCCGAGCCGCGCCGACAGCTGCTGCGGCGTGAGCGGCACGGCAAGTGGCTCCAGGCCCACCTGCCGCTGCATGGCCAGGTCCGCCAGCTCAGCGTCCATCTCCTCCTGGGGAGGGCGCAGGACAAGGATATGCAGGGCGTGCTGTCAGTCACTGTGGGTGGGAGCTGCAGGTGCAACTTGGCAGGCGTGGGTGCAAGATGATAGGGACGCACCTTGCTCTCGCAGAGGGTGAGTCCTCCGTCGGGGAAGAGGCTGAACTGCACCTCGTCCTCCAGCTTGTGTTGCGTGATGAAGTCCAGGACGTCCTGGGCCCAGGTACAAGGGAGCCAGCGGCAAAGGAGGACACCTTGATGAGGCCGGGGCCTGGCAAAAAGGTATGTAGCGCACCTCGGCTTTCAGCACCGTCACCCGCTCACCTGGTAGCAGCGCTGCTCAAACTGCATGAGCTGCTTGGCGCCCTGCACGCCGTGCTGCTCCACCGTGGCGGGCCAAGGCGCGCACAGCCTGCGAATGTGCATGAGCATGGCGTTCCGTCGCGGGCGTGATGCCTCGTCACCAGTGATGATAACTAGCAACACGTGCACAGCACCACTCACGAGGGCCACATGATGCCCCCGTTGCGCCCCGTTGCGCCCTCGCTGATGCCGCGCGCCTCCACCACCACCACCTGCGCACAACACCGTCGACGCCCAGCACCAGGGTTGCCTGCCCTGGGCTCCTGTTTGCGCTGCTTTCGTAAGGAGAGCCGCACACTGCGTCATTGCTCCACATTGTCGCTAGCCCCTGCCGCTGCGCCGTGGCACGTGCTGCGGCGGACGCGTGCTGGCGCCTTCGTGAGCTGGCTTTGCGAGCTGGCCGGCCAGCCCCACCACCCCAGGGCGCTCCCAAGCAAGCAGGCGGCGGCCCAGACGTCTAAGCTGCCTCACTGCGTGTGCACCGCGCCTCCCTGCTTCTGAGGTGGCGTGAGGTGGGACTGACTCAGAGCAAGGCCGACAACAACACACCTTGAGGCGCGGGTCGATGGCGCGGAGGTGATACGCGAGTGAGCAACCAGTGATGCCAGCGCCGATGAGGAGCACGTCCGCCTGCAGCGAGGTGGTGCCACCTCCTCCCGCTCCTGCCCAGGCTGGGCTCGTGCGCAGCCAGTGGGACAGCGAGCCACGAGGAGCCATGGGCTGCGTGCGTGTGCTGGTGTTTGCGCTCTTGCCGTGCCGCGCGTCTCGAGCTAGGGTTGTCTATTCTCTAGCTGAAAGCGCCCACGAGCCGTGCGCTGAGAATGTGAAGCTGCTCTCGCTTCTCTGCTCTCTTCCTCCTCTCCTCCTCTCTTCCTCTCTTCCTCCTCGCGGCCCTGACCCTAAAGCCCCACTGCGGGAAGGGTGGGCCGGCCAGCGCCACGCTGCATCCGACCAGCGGAATGCACACGAGCATGGCAGGGGAACGCATTAGATAGCACTTGACGTGCCTCTGCGCACCGCCCCACCTCGCCGACAATGGACGCTGGCGTGCGCGAGGAGCGTGTGAACGTCGCAGTCCGCGTGCGACCGCTGCTCGAGCAGGAGGCGCGCAGCGGCGAGCGGGCCGCCTGGTCCGTCGAGGCCGGGGGGCTGCTGCGCTGCACAGACTGCAGCACTAACAACACCAACAGCAGCAGCAGCGCGCCGCCGCAGCAGCAGCAATGGCAGTTCGACTCTGTGTTCGACGCCAGCGCCACCAACGAGCACGTGTGGAACGGCGTGGCTCGGAGGCTCATCGAGGCCAGCCTGCAGGGCGTCAACAGCACAATCATGGCCTTCGGTGCGCGCCACAGGGGAGGAGGGGCAGCCTGCAGGGTGTTGTGCAGCGTTCCATGGACCATACTGTGCGTGGGCTGATGCCCCATGGGCACCGTGCAGGCCAGACCAACGCCGGCAAGACGCACACCATGGGCGCGCTCATGCGACAGGCAGCCACCCACATGTTCGCTCACATCACGTCCAAGCCCTCCCGAGAGTTCCTGATGCGCGTGGTGCGTGCATGCACGGGCCTGGCACACAGGAAGGGCGCCCGTGCGTTGTTGCCCAAGTCAGGCACACCAAAGCGTGCCCCTGTGTGTGGCACCTCCGCAGTCGGCCATTGAGATTTACAACGAGGTGGTCCGTGACATGCTGGCGCCCAGCGCTGCCGCCCGCCCACCGTCCTCGTCAGCGGCGGGCAGCGCGGTTCCACCCGCCCAGCCTAGTGGCCCACCGCCAGCCTCAGCGCGTGACGTGTTCCTCGGGCCAGCGCTCAAAGTCATGGAGGACGCTGAACAGGTGTGTGCAACCTGCTCTTGAGATTCAGCCTGCTGCTCAGGTACTGGTTGTGCAGCCAACCCAGCCCTCACCATCACGCACGCAACTGTATCCACGCAGGGCATCACGTGGGTGGAGGGCCTGAGGGAGGAGGGCATTGAGTCAGCCAGCCACCTGCTGCGCCTCATCAGTGAGGTGGAGCGCCGGCGCCAGGTCCGTGACACGCGCATGAACCAGGGCAGCAGCAGGTCGCACCTCATCGTGCGCATCACGCTCGAGAGCAGGCCCAGTTCTAACGCTGCCCACGGCGCGCCAGCAGCAGCTGCTGCTTCTGCGCCTGGAGCCGGCAGCGACGCAGCAGCTTCCACGCAGCTTCCCCAGGTGGAGGAGCCAGGCATGGTGGTGGTTTCGACCGTCAACTTTGTGGACCTGGCGGGCAGTGAGCGCGTGCAGCAGGCGGCGGGGGGTGCGGCGCCAGGGGCGGGGGCCAGCCCGGCGCAGGTGTGGACGGCCTACAGCGGCAGCGGCGTGGAGAGCAGCGAGGCGGAACGGGAACGCGTGCGGCAAAAGGAGGTGCGTGTCGCGCATGGGGGAAAACTGCATGGGCATCAACAGCGCAGGATTGGTCAGCAGGTTCTCCCACGCTTGTCATTGTCCAGACTAACCCAGTATAATGCTGTGCACGTCCCTGGTGTGCAGACTGGCAACATCAACCGCAGCCTGCTCACGCTGGGCTCCGTGATCCGGGCGCTGGCCGCCGAACCCGGGGTGCGTGCACCCCTGCACATGGAACCCGAACAACATGGAACCCGAACCGCCGCCCCAGCTCAAGGCAACATGGCGTCTGCACAGTTATGGCCTTGTAGTGTAGCTGCCCCCTGCAGCTCCCGCACAGCAGCTCCCGCGGGGCACACAGTATGCGCATGCGCCCGCCCGCTGCCGCCCGCAGGCGCGCAAGCACGTGCCGTACCGCGAGTCCAAGCTCACACGCATCCTGCAGCCCTCTTTGGCGGGCAACGGCCTCATGGCCATCATCATCAGCATCTCGCCCGCCGCCTCGTGCGTGGACAACACGCGCAGCGCGCTGCACTTTGCCAGCATGGCCAAGCGCGTAGTGGTGGCCCCGCGCGTCAACGAGGTGGCCTCGTCACAGGCCGTCATTCGCCGCATGCAGGCAGAAATCGCTGCCCTGCGCGCCGAGGTGGTGAGTGGGTGGGACCAGCATGGTGATGAGGCCTTCTGCTCCCATTCCAACGAAAGGTGAACGCTGATCATTGTGTGTTTGTTGTGGGTGTGGTGGCATATGCTAGCAGGCCACTGCCACGCCCTGGCATGAGGCGCTGGAGGCCAAGGAGGAGGAGGTGGGTGCGGGGTGCTTGTCTCCCAAGCGACCGCAGTCTGGAGCCCATGTACCTCGTGAATACACGCCGTGTCCCTTGGGCTCTGACACCTCTGTGTGGCAGGTGCGGCGGGCCGGTGAGAACGCGGCCCAGCTGCAGCGTCGGCTGCACAACCTGGAGCGGCTCATCCTGCGTGGCGGGGCGGGCGGGGCCTCCGCCGGAGGAGCAGCCACACACCGGGTGCGTGCAGTGCAGCGTGCACCATGCAGTGCGGTCTGCTCTCCACCAGCTGGCCAACACGGCCGTCACTGCTGTAGGTGCCCACTCCCCTTCATCTGGCGCACACTCAAATCCATGCGCACAGGCGCGGCACAGCTTTGACGGCAGCAGCGTGGACCTTGGGTCCATCCAGCCCTGGTGGCAGCACGCGCAGCTGGACGCGACGCAGCGCACGCCCGAGCCCCCTGGTGGCCGCGGGGCACAGGCCCTGCTCAGCCTGGGGCGCTGCTCCTGGAGCAGTGGCCTGGCAGACAGCGCGCATGCCGCCCTCTCCCACACTAGGCCCAACGTGGGTGCCGTGGCAGTGGTCACGTCCGGCGCTGTGGGCAGCGTGCTGGCAAAGGGGGCGTCAGGCGGCGGGTGGGGTGGTGGCGGCAGGGCCACGCTGCTGGCTCCCGGCAGCGCGGGGGGGTCACCGCGGATACCCGCCGGTGTTGGGTCCAGCGCCACGCCATCAGGGGGCGGGGCGGCCAAGGAGGGTGCTGCGTCAGGGATGCTGGGGAGGGGGGGCGGCCCTGGCGTGCAGCACCAGCAGTGGCGGTTGCTGGACTACTTCTTGGCACCCAGTGTGCGCAAGGTATGTGGGGCCGGCTGTTGGGGACAGCGCTGACTGTGAGTGTGGGTGTATAGCGGCTTGGCTGGCGGCACCAAGAAGGGCAAGCAAGCACCAGCTTGTGCACTGGCAACGTCAATTGACAATGAGCTGAGGAGGCGCCTGAACCATGCCGTGCAGGCGGCTAGCCAGGGTGGTGGCACTGCAGGGGCCCCAGTGGCGTCGCAGCAGCAGCCCAGCGTGGCCAATGCATCCCAGAGCGGAGCCAGCACCGGCACGCCTCACACAGCGGCACCGCGCGCCCCGCCCCCTGTTGTGCCACGCCTCAACCTGACCAAGCTGGCCATTCAAAAGCTCGAGGTGAGTGAGGTTGTGTCGGGTGGGCCCGCACCACGCCATGTGCACAGCAGCACGGCAGGCGCTGACACCACAGCATTAGGTTCACGCCTAGCAATCCTGTGACATACACTGTACGGTGTACCTGTTGCTGCCCGCAGGCCCCCAAGGGTGCTGATGTGGATGCAGCGCTGGCCGCCCTACAGGCAGAGGTGCACTGCATCAGCAGTGTGGCCGCCGCCACGGGCCAGCTGGTGGGTGTGCTGGCGCCCGCAGCGCCCTGGCCACTGGCACACAGGCAGGGTGCAGGCGCTGCGCGCGCCATGTCATCCGCCCTTGATGAGCCTGGGGCGGGGGGCAGTGGCGCCACCACTCCGCGGCGCGGGGAGGCTGGGGTGGAGGGTGAGGCTGGTGGGGAGGGGCACTTGCTCCAGGAGGAGCCAGGCTCGGGGCTGGACGCGGCGGTGCACCACCTGCAGCAGGAGCTGGCGACGCTGGAGGCAGAGGTGGGTGTGCTGCAATGTGGGGGGTGTGGGTGAGCCCAGGAGATTGCACGGCGCTGTGGCCGCAGCAGAGCGTACTAGCGACAGGTCGCGTGTCAGTCACTTGGTGCTGTGGTGGAAGATGGAGTCCTTCTGCACCATGTGGCTTTTCGTTTGCGCAGGCTGCGCCGCAGTTCAACGCAAGCTGGGCGCCGTCACCACTCCAGGGGCAAGTAGACGCTTCAGGGGCCCGGGGCGCCCGGGCGAGCACCAGCGACGGTGGCGGAGGCAAGGTGGCCGTTGCTGCTGCGGCGCTGCACGACGCCACCCGGCAGGCGCTGGTGGGGGCCATCCGGGCCGAGGTGGGCCGCTTGCGCAGCCTGCAGGACGCCAAGGCGCGCGCCAGCGCCGCCATCAACGCGCTGCAGCTCAGGCTCAACTCGGCCGCTGCACCAGGTCAGTCCCTGCGGCCCGCACCACGCTGGCAAGTCTGTGCGGTGTTGCGTGCGCTGCAAGTGCTGTGCATGGCGTGTGCTGTGCGCAGAGGTCGAGGACCCAGACAGCCCGGATGACATGATCCCGCTCAACGGCCTCCCAAGCTGGATGGTCCAGGTGAGGCCAGGGCATCTCCTTGGTGTGCAAGGTAGGGGTGCACGTGAGGCTTTGCGGCTTCCACCGGCAACCGTGGCGCTTGTGGCGATGGTGCACGCAGATGTACCTGGCGCAGAAGAAGGACGCGCAGGAGTCCTCAGAGACTGCCACACCACCTCTGCCGTGCGGCTCAAGCGTAGGGCAGCAGCAGGAAGCCAGCACGTCAGAGCCCACCAACGGTGCAGGCTCAGCCAGCCGCCAGCACCAGGCAGTGCCAGTTGGCCAGGCTACGCAAGCCGCAAAGCCAGCTCAGACAGACTCGGAGCCTTCCACGCCGGGCCCTGGTGTCGTGCACGCCCGGCCCTCGGCCCGGGGGCGAGCTGGTCTGTCCCTGCACGTGGATGGGGCCAGCACTGACCCCTCAGACCTGGCTGGCGTGCCCGAGCCGCAGAACAGTGTGACGCCGTGCCGGACACGCTCCAGGCAGCTGCGCGACAACATGGCGCAGGGGCAGGAGGGCGAGGAGCAGCACCACCAGCAAGGGGCGGCCAGCGGCTCTCGGGAGTGGCTGCGGCATGGCGGCAGCCAGGAACAGGGCGGCCAGCAGACGCCTGGTGCCGCCACGCAGGCTAGCTCCGGCGGCGCAGTGCGCGACGGGCCCCACGTGCGGCAGGCGTTGCAGGAGCACGGGGCAGAGATCGCCAAGTGGTGAGCACAGGCGCCGGAAGGGTCGGCGCCTGCTTTGCTCTGCTTGCTGCTGCGCGCACGCCCCCACATCTGCTCGCCGGCGGGAACGAGTGCCCTGGGGGATGGTCGCCCGCAGGTACAAGAGCGAGATGCGGCGGCTGCACGGCGAGGTGGTCGGCACCAGCGCGGCCGATGTGGCGGCGCTTCGGGACGCCCTGGAGCAACTGCAGGAGGCCGCTGAGCGCCTGGAGGTCCAGAAAAAGCTCTTGCTGCACAAGGCGAGTAGGCGGTCGCCGGCGCCGGAGATGCCGGCGCGCTCGCATCTCAGCGTCCTCATATCGCGTCCCTTGCCGGCTGAACGAGCTGCTGGTGCGGCGCCCTTTCGCAGGTGCTCGAGCTCGAGCTATCGCTGGAGGAGGAGCAGGCGGTGCGCTCGGAACACCAGGCGCAAGTGCAGCTGCTGTGCGCCGAGCGAGATCAGGTGGGCGAGGGTGGATCTTGTTCGCCGGCGGCCCCAACCCAGCAGGTGGCCCCGCAACGTGCGGCACACGCTCGCCGTGTCTGACCGCAGGCCCGGTTCGAGGCGGTTCAGGCGAAAGCCGCAGCCCGGGCGGCGGCGGCGGCGGCGGCCCGCGCCCAGGCTCAGGCCGACATCCTGGCGGACGAGGAGTCGGACGAGCTGGCGCGCGGCGCGATGCACGGGGGCCGCGGGCAGCACCCGGCGCTGAGCATGTTCGACATGGGCGACGACGGGTGGGTCGCTCAGGACACGCCAGAGTCCCTCATGCCTCGCATCATGGAGCTGTGGCACGAGCTGGCCGTGCCCCTGGCGTACCGCTCCCGCTTCTTCCTCGGGTTCAAGGACAAGGAGCTGTTCTTCACGGAGCTGGAGCATAGGTGCGCTGGTGCCAACGTGCTGCTCTGCACTGGCATCGCTTGGCCTTGCCTGACACCAGCTGGCGTGCATGTCACGCCACCGTGCGCGCGTGCACAGGCGGCTGGAGTGGAAGCGGTCGCAGTTGGCTGCCAACGGGGGCGTCGCGCAGAAAGAGCTGCTGCGCGCTCAACGGGCGCTCGACGTGAGTACTTTGGCTGCAGGCAACCTGCATTGCTGCCTTGAGAGGGTGCGGCACGTGCTGAGCACAGGCGCGCTTGCATCGAATGGCGCGTGCCCGTGCAGTGGGAGCGCAAGAGCCTGGCGGCCGCCCTGCGTCAGCAGCTGGAGGAGCCGCAGCGCGAGGAGCTCTTCCTGCAGTGGGGCATCAGCCGCCTTAGCAAGGAGCGCAAGCTGCAGCTCGTCAACAAGGTGCGTGCGTGCAGCGGTGTCCGCACCAGCGTTGTGCATGCCCAGCGCGTTGGCCAGCAACCGAAGCCGTGTGCTGCCGTGGCGATGGTGGTGACGTGCTGAGCAGGTCTGGCACCCCACCACAGGCGCTGAGCCCGACGGCGCGCTGCGCAGCGCTCAGCTCGTGGTGCGGCTGACGGGCATGGACGCGGCTGAGCAGCTCATGGAGCTGGTCTTTGGCTTGCCACCCGGTGCGTCAGGAGCACTGCGCAACCAACATCATGCCTTTGCTCCCCATGCGGCGCGCCCACATGCAGCCACACGCGCCTTGCCACCCTGGTGCTGCGCCGCTCGCAGGAGCAGTCCCTCCGTCGCAGCCTCCCAAGCCCAGCAGCGGGCTGGGAGAGGTGGTGAGCAACGTGCTCCAGCGCCTGTCCACGCCCCGGCCCAACAGCGCGCGCTCCGGCGCGAGCGGCGGGCCGACGCCAGCAGGTCCGGCAGGGTCGCCGGGGGCCGGCGGCAGCGGTGGCAAGGCCACGCCTCGGCGCTCCTCGCTGGGGAGCATGCTGTTCTCGGCCGGGCGCATGAGCTTTGGCCGCAGCAGTGGCCAGCAGCAGCCGCAGCAGCCCACAGTCCTGCCGCCGTCCCAGCCGGCGCAGGCGCCGCCGCAGCAGCTCCCCCGGCCCCCTCTGCCACTCCAGTCCAGCGACTCCATCCTGGCCGCTGCCCACGTCGCCGGCATCGCTCAGAGCCGAGTTCCTGCTGCGCTCTGAACTCAAAGCCCTGTTTTGGGGTGCATGCAACTTTTGGGCTGGCGCAGCGTGCGGAATCGCTCCTTCCTGAGCACGCGAGTGTGGCAAGATGTCGTCCACGACTATCCGCACCCGCAAGTTCATCACGAACCGGCTGCTCGCGCGCAAGCAGTTCGTGAGTGGGCGCGACGCAGGCAGGGGCGAGAGGAGGCACCAGGGGGAGCGAGGGAGGAGCGACGCGCCTTGCGCCTTGCTCGTGAACGCAGGTCATCGATGTCCTCCACCCAGGGCGGCCGAACGTCTCCAAGGTGACTGTCTTCCCTGGCGAAGGCTCGATCTCCTTGTAGGTCGGGGAGAGCCCACACGAACGCCCAGCCACCGTGTGCGCGCGCAGGCCGAGCTGAAGGAGAAGCTCGCCTCCACGTATGACGTCAGCGACCAGCAAGCCATCTTCCTGTTCGGCTTCCGCACCCAGGTGCGCACCAGGGAGATTGTGTACTGCGAGGTCCCCCCAGCGCCTCCCGCTGGGCCCGACGAGCAGCCGCAGCCCCTGCAGCACTATGGCAGCCATGGAGCGTGCTTCTTCCTGTGCGGCGGAGCCGGAGGCGTGGGGACTCGGCGACCTTGGCGGGGTGGAACAGGAGCATGCCACACACGACCGCTTCGCGCTGCGAATTGCTGGCATGCGCGTGCAGTTCGGTGGCGGCAAGTCCACTGGCTTCGGCCTCATCTACGACGACGTCAAGTCGGCGCAGAAGTTCGAGCCCAAGTACCGTCTGATCCGGGTGCGTCTCCAGCGCCCGCGACGCGTGCCGAGCGCACCAGCCAGCGCAGCGAGTGATGGCGCGCAGCACGGCGCGGAGGAGCAGGCGGGGTGCTGGCTGGAGGGATGGCGTGGAGGCGTGGAGCAGCAGGAACAGGACCAAGGAGCAGCAGGCACAGGAGCAGCTATGCAGCCATGCAGAGGAGGACAGGCACACAGAGGGGGGCGACAGGTCCCCATGGGCTCGGTCGCTCGCGGTGCCGCGAGACCCGCCATGCCGGTGCACCGACCATGCGGCTCCTTCTGGTGCGGCGGTGGTGTGTGTGTCTGCGCAGAACGGCTTGGCCAAGAAGATCGACAAGAGCCGCAAGCAGAAGAAGGAGAGGCGTAACCGCGCCCGCAAGGTCCGCGGTGTCAAGAAGACGGGTGAGTGCACAGGCAGGTCAAGTGCATACGTCCGGGGGCAGGAGGCTGCAAGCAGGTGCAGGAGGCTGGGCAGCGCGGGCGGTGGGGGGTAAGGGATGCAGGGCATGGTGGGGAGCAGCAGATGGAGCTGGAGATCGAGCATCAGGTCCAGCCCCGGCGGCAGGCGTCCGTAGCATGCCATGCGGAACAGGGACTTGCCAGCAGACGGGCTGACACGCGCTTGTACCTCGCCGTGCTGCTTGTGCACCTGTGCAGCGACGGGCAAGAAGTAAGCGCGCTGCGCGTACTGCGGGCTGCTCGGCGGCGGGCGGGCGTGCTCTTGTTGCCTTTTCATGGCGCTGGCCGCTTTGCTCTGCTCTTGACTGGCCTTGTAACACCCAGACTCTCACTATGCGCGAGAGATGGAAGGATGGCGTACGAGATGATGGATGGCGCACGCTCCCGGTCTCCCGCCCCCACCCTTGCTGGACCAGCAGGCTCATCAGCATGACAGAAGCCGTGCAGCTTGAGCCTCCCAAGCGCTCCTGAACAGTCCATCACATGGTGGAGGTGCACGGCCCTGGTTCACCAGCACGCGAAGATCGGCCCCCCACGAGAGGAGTCCGGCCAACTTTGCCACCGCGATGCGTTAACCTGAGCCGCTGTTCGTGGCGGCCAGCGGAGAATGGGTTCCTGGGTGCGGGCACCGCCGATGGTGCCCTCCACCCCGCAGCTGCAAAAGGCGAGCAGCGGCTCGAGCGATTGGCATCGCCCATGCAGCTTGGCGTCGGCGTGCCCGCACGGCGCCGCGAGGCCGTGGATTGGTGGCTCGGCGGGACGGCGAGCAGTGGCTGCGAACGCTTTGCAGCGCGAGGAGCAGCAGCCGAGCAGCAGGACGCGCAGGAGGCGACACCAGGACCACGGCCTGCAGCCGATGGCAGCAAGTGCAGCGGATGCGGGCCCCCTGGCCGAGTGGCCGGAGCAGCAAGGCCCAGGAGACGGCAGAGCGGACGGCCATTCGCAGGTGAGGCTGAGGCGCTGGTCGCAGGCAATTGCCGTGTGCTCGCCCGCGCGCTTGGGGTCCCCTGTGCTGCACAGTGGGCCGTGCTTGCACGGTCCCCAGGAGGAGCGAGCAGTCAGCGGCGCTGCGAGGCGAGGTGCAGGCGCGTTCCGTGGCACGCATGGCTGACGCGACGTCTTCGTGGATCCGCAGCTGCAGGGGGGCGCGAGGAGCTGCTCGAGCACCACAGGGGGCCACTCGCCGAGGCGCCAGGCCTCGCGCGCTGCGCCCGAATGCCGACAGCAAGCAGCGTGCCACGCGGAGGACCTCTCGCCGCGTGACGCGGGGCGCGCTGCGTCGCCGAGCGCGCGGTGCGTGGAGAGGTGTGTGGTTTTGCGCGCAAGTATGCCTGTGTGGCCACCCGGAGGTGCACGCTAGCCTGCAGCCAGAGGCAGAGCCGTGCACGCTCGCAGCTCAAGCCAGTGTGTGCGCTCGTGGTGCTCTGCGTGCCTGCCACAGGGTGCCGGTGCTGGAGCTGGTGCCGGTGGACGTGGAGGGGCCGCGGAGTGGCACGCACGGCCAAACGCACCGCGGCTCACATCTGGACTCGCCAACAAGCAGCGCGTGCCAGGGCCAGCAGCTACAGCAGCCTCAGCAGCCAATGGCCGTGCACACTGGGCAGCGGGGCCTGTCCAGCGGCCCCCGTGTCCTCTGCCTGCACGTGTCCGCCCAGCAGCAGCAGCAGCAGCAGCAGCAGCAGGACCTGCAGCAAGACCAGGCACAGGGCGATGGGCACAGCGCAAGCGGCGACCCTCCGCAGCATGCGCCCCCGGCATCGTCCTCATTCCTAGAGGCACACGGGGACCCACCGCACCACGCATCCGTGACACCACCACACACACAGCCAGATGACAGCAGCAGCGACAGCAACGGGCGGGCCTTGCAGGGGGTGAATGGCTCATCAGTCCCCACTTACCTTCCCCTGGCCACGGGCGACAGTGACACGCCAGGTGTGCCCGTGCTGGCGCCCCGCACGCCTCGCGCCCGGAGGGGCACGCTCAAGCGGCCTCAGCGGCCCACGCCTCCACCAGCAGAGCAGGCAGGGGACGACCAGCTGCAGCAGGGCGCTGGCACGCCGCTGCCGGCCCCTGACGCAGAGGCGGCAGCCGGCACGGACGCACAGCCTCAGGCCCGCCCGCCCCTGTTCAGCGCCCAGCAGCAGTCAGCCACCACGCTAGGACGTGATGATGCTGACGCGACCGTTGGCACACAGCCGCCTGGGCTGCCCGCTGCAGACATGCAGCCGCAGCCACCCTTCAGTCAGCACCCCGCCTTGTGGCCCAGGAGCCCTCCGTCGCCCTTCAGTGGGCGTGCGGTGCCCCTGCAGCTCATACCACTGGACCCACATCGCCATGCCATCCACCTGCCAGCAGCCACCGCACTCAGGGCCAACCACCACCACCGACACGCCCACTCCACTCCCAGCCCCCAACAGCAGCAGCAGCAGCAGCCCCACCAAGCTCCCTCCACAGGCACCCCTGCAGCTGCTGTGCCCTTGCCACTGATGGGCCCCTGGGTGCTCACCAACCACCTCCCCGCCTTTCCGTCCGCTGACGCGGTGCTGACGTATGAAGCGGGCCCAGACACTGCGCGCGCCAGGCTGGCCATCCGGCTCGAGTACGTGGCGCCACGCCCTGGTGACATGGACACTGACCTCCCGCCCCTCATACCGCTGATCCAACAGCAACCACAGTCCCCCCTGCCGCCCTCCTCCACCACTCCCTCCACCCCCACATCCGCCGCGCCCGCAAGCACCCAAGGCGCGTTGCCCCAAGCGCTGCAGGGGGCGCAGCAGACCGCCCTGTGGAATGGGTTGCACGACGGGAGGGAATGGGCCTCGGCGGCGAGTGCAGGCATGGGCAGGGCAGCGTCCGCACAGCTGCGCCTCTTCAACCTGAGCCGCCGTCGGCGTGGGCATCAGGGGGACGCGGTGGTGCTGGTGGAGCGGGCGGCGGGCGCCACTCTCAGCAGCGCCTGGCCGCACGCAGCACACCAGGGGCAGTTGCAAGCGGGCGGCACGCAGCGGGTGGAGCTGCAGCCAGGTGACCGCGGTCTGGTGCTGCAGGCGGGGGATGTCATCACCTTGGGCACGGCTGCGGACGCGCCACGCTTCCAGGTGGCGCTGCTGCAGCAGCATGCGTCTGAGCAGCGCGCCGGCAGCACCACAGACAGCACCGCCTCAGCAGCAGCGTCAGCAGCACCACGTGTGTCCACAGCGCTGCGGGACAGCAACGCCATCATGGACGAGCTGCTGCAGCAGTTTGCAGCAGCGCTGCCTCTCCAGCCGCAGCAGGCTAATGGCTCTAATAATGGCCCAGGCAGCGCTCCGTGGGTGGACGAGGCGGCGAGCAGCAGCAGTGCTGGCCCTCGAGGCAGCGGGAGGCCCGCGTCCAGGCAGCAGGTGGAGGCCATGGCCAGTGCAGCACTGGCGGGGGCCCAGCTGCCCCTCCCACTCCTCGCGCAGCTGACACGCAGCCACCCCGTCGCGGCGGACGTGGGCTATTTTACTGCAGTGTCGGGCAGTGAGCGGCGCAACCCCTTTGCCTGGATCGCCTGGGCGCAGCTGTGTGCGCGCCAGGGGGCGCTGGGGCGGGCCAGGGCGCTCTTCCGCGCGGCGGTGGCGGCGGCGACGCCGGCCGGATGCCAAGGGGACTCCACCAGTGTGCTGCAGGCAGCCAGCGCAGCGGTGGAGGCGGCGGCGGCAGGTGTGCAGGGCATGGCAGCTGCGGCCGCAGCAGCTCCTGGCGGTGGAGGTGCGTCCAGCTGGCAGATGACGTGGCAGATGACCCGTGAGGACCCTATGGATGATGACGAGGGGCCACAGGGGGCTGGCAGCAGCAGCAGCAGCAGTGGGGCGCGCCAGGATGTAGCGGCGGTAGTCAGCGGCAGCAACGCCTTTGTTGCGAGCGGCGGCGGCGGCGTGGTTGGCCTGGTGCACGCGCTGTTTGCCTGGGGGCGGTTTGAGTGGAACCTGGCGCGTGTCAGGGGCTCGGCGCGACACCTGTGGAGGCTGGCGGCGGACGTGGCGCGCATGCACCCAGATGGGCCGCCAGCAGGTGCGCCTGGTCCCCTTGAACACCTGCCTGGCTGGCGTGTGTTGGTCCCTGGGTGACAGCATGAGATGTCGTGCCTGGGGGGCCTTTGGTGGGGAGAGCCAGTAGGCCCCTTGTCTAGGTGGCGGCCCTGTTTGGCCACCAGATGTGGGCAGGGAGGTGACATGGCAGTGCTCGTGTGGCGTGTGTGTTGTGGTGCGCGGCGCAGGCGGGCTGGGCATGGTGATGCACACGTGGGCCATGGTGGAGCTGGAGCAGGCCAACGTGCACAATGCGCGCGTGGTGGTGGCCGAGGGCCTGCGCAAGTGCCCCACGGACCAGGCGCTGTTTGTGGCGGCGGCACGCATCGAGCTGGAGGGGGGCAACGCAGGTGAGTGAGGTGGTTGCGCCCTGCCAGGCAGTGGCCTCTGCTTGCACATGCGCACGCCGCGTGCTGGGTGGGCCAGGTCAGGGTGGGCCAGGGCTGGTCAGCTGGTGCTTGCTGGTGTTAATGGTGGTGGTGGTGGTGGTGCGTGCGTGCGTGCGTGCGTGTTTGTGGCGTGTGTCACTGCAGGCCTGGCGCGTGAGTTTTGCCTGCGTGCGTACGAGCTGGACCGCACCAACAAGCAGCTCTACCTGGTGTGGCCCGGTGTCATGGCGGCGCTGGGGGAGAGGGACAAGGCCAGGGTGAGTGACAATGACATCACGCCTGCTGAGCACATGAGGGGTGGTCGGTGTGCCCAGGGGACAGGGACCTGTGGCACACACGGCAGCCCAAACTTTTGTCATGTTTGTCATGTTTGCCACCTTGCCGCGCTCCTGCTGATGCTGGGTGTTCGTGCATTGGTCGTCATGTGCCCTGCCTGTGCCTCAGGTGTTGTTTGAGCGTGGGCTGGAGTACCACCCTCTCAACACCAAGCTCCTGTGTGCCTATGCGCGCTTTGAGGCGGAGGAGGGCGACGTGGACGCGGCCATGGACATGTACGAGCGGGCACTGGGCATTGACGACCACAGCGCCACGAGCATGCAGTACAGGTGCGGAGCGGCAGGGCAAGGGCGGTGCAGTGGGTGGTGTTGCTGTGCACAACAGGAGTGGAGAGTCAACGGCTGGGGGTATGTGCACGGCGTGGTGCGGGCTGGCAGCTGCATCCTGACGATGGCAATAGGTGCCCCCCAGGACGTGTGTGCTCACCACACTGTTGTGGCGCCGCGCGGTGTTGCTGCCCGCTTGCAGGGTTGACTTGGCCCGCCTGCTGCTCGACCAGGGCAGCGTGGGCGCAGCGCAGGAGTTGCTGGACGAGGGCCTGCACATGCACCCCACGTGTGTGCCGGCACTGCTGGCCCTGGCGCGCCTGCACCGCCTCATGGCACGCTGGAACGACGCGCAGGCGGTGCTGCGGCGCGCACAGCAGGTGAGCGCCCCCACGCCCTTGGCTTCATTCACAGCACGGAACCGGTCTCCATGCGTGGTGCACAGCACTTGCACCTTTATCCTGCTGCCGCCGGGGAGAACATGCCGTTGACCGCTGTCGTGCACCTGTGCCCTGCACCGCCGTGCGTGTGCCGTGCGCAGCTGTCCCACTCGTTCCGCACCGAGGTGTTGCGCGAGCGCGTCATGCTGCTGCGTGCGCTGGGCGAGCGGGACATGGCCCTGGCGCTGGAGGCGCACCTGCAGACCGTGGGACGCGTGCTCAAGGCCAAGCGGCTGCTGGGCTACAGCACACACGAGGCCTGGGCGCTCTACCAGCAGGAGAGCAGCGCCGCGCCGCGGCGACAGCTGGCCCAGGCGGCGTTTGAACGCAAGAAGCAGCTGGGCTGGCTGCAGGCGCCTGGTGTGCCTGGGCCCTATGCGGCACGGCGGCCCTCAGCCAGCAACCCGTATGGCGTGGCGTGGATGCCGCTCCCTGGACCCGCACCACCTCCACAGCATGACGGGGCAAACGAGGAGCATCATGCCGGTGCAGCGGAGGAGGAGGAGGCGCGGGGGGCGGGGGGCGGTTCTGCGCCTGAGCAGCGTCAGCGGGCAGAGGGCGGTCACATGCAGGGGCACGTGGAGCATGCAGCTGTGGATGGGAGGGAGGGGGTGTACAGAGCGCAGGAGGAGCAGGGCCAGCCAGGTGCAAGCGTGCGTGGCCAGATGCCGGCTGTCAATGGCAACGGCTCTGCAGCGGCGGTGCAGCCACGCTCGTCACGCTTGCCGCCACGGCAGGAGGTGGTGGGGCGCGGGGATGAGGAGGAGAGCGGCGGCGACGACGACGGGGCGGAGGAGGACGCGCAGGTGCAGCTGGTGCAGCGCCAGGCGTCTGCGTTTGAGCCTGGGTCGATGCCGCACAGCAGCCAGCGGCAGCCTTTGGTGGTGCAGGCTCAGGCAGGAGGGGGCAGGGGCGGGGCGGGCGGCCGGATCTCGTCTTCCTCCTCCTCCAGAGGACCCAGGTAGAGACATGCACAGCAACTTGGCGCGATGTGAGGAGGGTGAGGAGAGCAGGTGTAGACATTCTCTGTGAGGTTGGGTCTGTGGCCTAGCCTGTTGGGTGAGACTAGCGCTGGTTGGTTTGCATGACCCACAGGTTGTTGAGGAGAGGTTTTTCAATGTGAGTCAGGCAACTGCGGCTGGGCCTGGATGGTTCTTGTGATGGCTTGTGCCCTGCTCCGCTGCAATTGCGCCGAAGCGGACACCGTTGCATCGAGGAAACAGCGCGTAAACACAAACCGGGCGCATCAAGCCGTTGAAAACACCCCAAGTCTGCCACAGATGGTGCCCCAAACCGTCTCGAGGGTGGGTCATCAGGAAAACAAGCGCGTGCCAGCCCCTCTCGTACAAGCAAGACTTGCCCTCAGCTGCCTTCCTGCCCACCAGCCCCTGCCACAAAACACATGACCACCACCACACACTACCGCTCAATCCTTCTGCTGGCCCTCTCCTGCGGAGCCGCCTGACCCCGCGGCCGCTGTGCTGTTTGGTGTTGTCGCCACGCTCGCCGCCTTTGCCGCCGCCTCTCTCGCCTTGCGCGCGCGGAACTTGTCACCCTTGCCCCCGTCCTGCAGCCAAGGCATCACCAAGCAGCCGCAAGCACACGCTCAGCTCCCTTGTGGTGGCACACAGGCGCCTCGAGATCATGCTGCCATGGACAAGCTGTTTTCCAACACTGGCGTGTATATCCTCCTGTCCTGCAGCACCGCGACACCTGTCGTGACCGCCAGATGCACTAATGATGACTATGACAGGCGGCTCCCAAGCAGCAGCACACCATGCCCAATCAGGTGCAGTGCCGCAACTCACCCCCTTGGCGCTCTGTGCCGGTGCGGCCCCGTTGGCGGGCTGTCCGTTGGTGCTGCTGGGCGCAGAGGTGCTGGCCGTGGTCTCAATCACCTCCACGTCCACAATGTCACCCTTGCGGTTGCGGCGAGACCCCAGGTCCTTGCCTGCAGCAGGGGACCAATACAATGTTGACAGTGCGCACACCTTAAGAGCCCCACACCGCGCCAGCAAACCAGCGCCACTGCGCGCTTCGCCTCCGCTATGTCACTGCAGAGCCAGGCGCTCTCACTCACCTGTGACGCGCTTGACCTTTTCCTCCTTTGGGGAGATGTAGGGCGTGGAGCTGCTGGCGGCGCTGGCGGGCAGGTCGGGGATGTTGACCTTGGTGGTGGACTTGAGGTACACCTGAGCGGGTGCAGGGCGGTACGCACGTGTGGGGTGTTGGGTGGTGGTGGCTGGCCCACCCTTGCTGTACATTCAGGTGATGGCCAGCTGCTTGCTGCGTGGCCTACACCTGCTACAGCGCCACCCCACTAGGGCCCAACGCACTTGTTGCGCTGTGCTCAGGATGTTGTTGACGAACCAGTAGAGCGTGAGTCCGGCGGGCACGTTGAGGGAGAACCAGCCTGCACACACATAGCCAGGACACCACGACCCATGTACTCTGCCTTTGCCCGTGATAGAAGCACAACCGCCTCCCTGGATGCCCGGCAATGCACTGTGCCCTGTTCTCATAGTGCTTTCCCACTCGTCAAGCCCCATCACTCTAGCCAGCCAAGGCGCGCGCCCCCGCTCACCAATCATGAGCGGGAGGAACTTGAGAATGGCCTGCGCTTGCTGCTGCTGGGGGTCGTTGTTGGGCGGGCTGATGATGCGCTGGGTGGCAAACTGGCTCACCACCAGCAGCACCGGCAGCACCAGGTAGGCGCCGGCAGCGCTCCAGCCAATGGGCGGGTGCCCGTCCACAAAGGGAAAGAGCCACGACAGCCCAGTGCCCTGCGCGGCGCACGAACGACAGGTCCCACAGCAACAGGAGTCAGCCACAGATGCCCTCCCGAACGAGCCATCTTTACCCAAATGGCCGGGCATGCGTGGCGAGCGTGTGCACCGTTCCTGCGTGTGCGTGGAAAGCCTGCTCACCGCTGCCTGTGATGCTAGTGAGGAGGGGCCGCTAAGCGAGGGGATCCAGAAAAAGTCCTGGTCCAGCAGGTTGTCCTGTGCCGCCAGCGTCAGGGCGCGGTACAGGCCAATGAAGACGGGGATGGTGGCCAGCGTGGGCAGGCACCCAGCCAGAGGGTTGACGCCTGCAGCACAGGGCGGTGCATCCACGGCACAATCAAGCGTTGGAGCAAGCGTTCCCAACCTCGCCCTGCCGTGTCAATCAATCCCACTGGAGTTGCTGCCCCATGTCCGTTCATAACCCAGCAAGCCCCTGAGCCACCCACACCTGCGTCGCGGTAGAGCTTGGCAGTCTCGAGCTGCAGAGTCTCGGCGTCATTGGCATGCCTAGCTTGCAGCTCACGCACGCGCGGCTGTAGCGCCTGCAGCGCCACGGTGGACTGGACCTGCGCCCAGGCGAGGGGTAAGGGTCAGACATGCTGGCCGGGGCGGTGCGTCCTGACGGCGCCTGTGGAGGTCCTGCACCCTGCCCCACCCTCTGGGAGCCCCCTGCGCTGCGTGCTGTGCCCAATCCACGCTGCCCGCACCTGCTTCTGCGTGAGTGGAAAGGTGGCCAGCTTGACCATGAGCGTGAGCAGGATGATGGCGAAGCCATAAGAGTACGGCACGCCGCCCTTCTCCAGCACCTCGTCCAGGAACTGCACTCATTGCATTGCCCACACCCACAGCAGCACCGCACGCACATGAGCCGCAGATGGCGCAGGCTGCGGGATGCCGTGTCACTGATGGTGCCCCTTGGCCGCACCTCGAGCACATTCTCGAACGCGATGGCCAGGAAGTCGAAGGGGCCGCTGTCGGTGCGCGCGGCTGCCACTGCGGTGGTGGCTGCTGCGGCCGTGTTGACGGCAGCGTCCTCGGCGAGCGTGGCGACCACATTGGCGTGGTGCACCGCCGAGTCCCACAAGCTGCGGCCACAAAGCACGGCGGCACAGAGCGGCGTGATGCGCGGATTGCGTGGCTGAGCCGCCGCGCAGAGCCTGGATCTGTGGCGCACGCCGACGCACCTGCTGAACTGGTGGTGCTCCGCTGCGGACGCGAGCGGATCCAGAGGAGGCAGCGCCGAGCAGCGCAGCGTGCCTGCGCATCGTAGAGCGGCATCGACTCGCTGCTTGGGGCGTGAGGGGCGCAAGGGGCGTCCCCTCGGTCCCTTCATCGCAAGTCCACCTCACCTCGCGCCTGGCGCTGCAGACCGGCGGCGCATCGCAAGCTCCTGCGCGCGCAGCCGCAGCATTGACGCACGACGGTTGCATTCGCCGCTGCACCCGACGATCGCCTGTGCTGCACGGGCACCTCGGCCACCTCGCACCTTGACGCGAGCGATGGCGCTGCGGCGAAACGCGACGCCGCCGCGGAAGAGGAGGAGCAACGGCACGTCATGGTGGCGCGCATCATCATCGCTGTCTTCTTCGGCACGCTGCGCCGCATCGCGGTGACGAGGAGGACTCCGACCTAGCATGGGCAAAGGGAGCAGGAGGCACCATCACCCTCCAGCACCAGCACCAGTAACGATGGCGGCTCAAGGCGAGGAGGAGGAGGGGCAGCAGGCGGGCGCTGGAGGCGCTGCCTACAGCCGGCTGGAGGACACGATCTTCTTCAGGCCGGCTGCAATTGAGGACCTGGACGCCGTGTACGCTCTGGAGTCGGCTTCCTACCCTGCAGATGAAGCGGCTACGAGGGAGAAGCTGGAGTACCGTCTCCAGCACGCGGGGACGCTCTTCCTCGTGGCGGTGCAGGCGACTGGTGAGACGACTGTGCACTGTGGCAGCAGTGGCAGCAGTGGCAGCTGCCAGAGGAGGGCAGGCATGTGCAATGCAGGCACACACAGAGGCGCACGCTCCACGCGCAGTCTCCTCCGTCTCCTGCTTTCCGAGCGCAGGGCCCCAGGAGGAGCGCCTCGTCGGCTTCACCTGCGCCACCTGCGCTGACGGTGACAAGCTGTGAGTCCCATGGGCAATCCTCCAGTGTGGATTCCACACAAGCATGTCAGGAGCAATCGCTCCAGGCGGTGTGTGTGTGCGCGCTTGCAAAGGGGGCGGCCCAGCCGCGGCAACCAAGGCAGCATGGATCAGCAGCGAGGAAAGATTAGGCACCAGCCCAGGCCAGAGCATGCAGTCA
>QAXK01000565.1:0-22655 GCA_004335735.1 Chlorella sp. KRBP
GCTGCTCATCAGCCCACACAGGCAAGGAGCACCGGCAGCCTGCTGTTGCCACACAGCACTGACTGCGGATGGTCACTGACCCGTCAGCCCCAGGTGCACGTGCGCCTGCGCAGGACCATGGACCCCGAGGAGGCCGACTTCTTCTACGTGCCCACCTACAGCGCATGCCTGGCCTGGCCAACCCTGGCGTGGGCCGACGTGCCATGGTGACAGCTCTGGGTCAGGCAGTGGCCAGCTGTGCCTGCGCGCGCCCTGGTTGTTCGCCTGGTGGCAGCGAGGTCACCACGCTCAGGTGCCGTGTGCACTGCACGCACCCAGGTACTGGGAGCCGCAACTCATGCCCCGACCCATGCACATGGCCAACCTGGTGCTCGAGGCCAAGCGCTGGGCGCAGCGACGTTTTCCTTTCTGGGACCGCCGTCAGGGCAGGGACCACATCTTTCTTATGGCACACGACGAGGGTGCATGGTGAGTGCAGGCGCTGCCCAGCCTTGAGTGCACATCCCTTGAGGCGCAGTGACAACACATTGTGCAAACTCACGCCGTCTGCTGCTGTTTGTGTGTCTGTGTAGCTCCTTGGCGAGTGAGGTGTATGACACGGCCATCATCCTGACACACTGGGGCCGGACCGACCTGCACCATGAATCACGTGCGTGCCTCAGCCACGGGGGCTGGAGAGGGCTGCGGTGTGTGCAGCCGGGTGGAAACTCCGAGCAGCCTGCCTGCTGACAGCTGTGCTGTGCTGGTGCGCCACAGAGACTGGTTACTGGGCCGACAACTACAGCCTGCCCGTGACGCAAAAGGCGCCTGGCGCGTCGCAGCGCAAGCCTTGGAGGGAGTCCTGGCAGGGCCACCCCTGCTACACCCCAGGTTGGAAGCCGTTGCTGTCTGTTCCCTCCACAGCAGGCGTGAGTGCCCCACAATTAGTTGCACGGTACGACGGTGCTCTGTGTCCTTGTGTGCTGGCTGCTGGCTACAGGGAAAGATTTGGTGCTGCCAGCGCTGCAAGTGCTCGGGTCCTTCCTGGACTCCCCGCTCCTGGGCCAGCTGCCCCACAAGCGTGACATTTTGATGTTCTTCAGTGGTGACGTCGGCGCACACAGGACCTGGTGGTACTCACGAGGCATCCGGCAGTCACTGTACCGGTGAGGGAGGGCGCCACCACCTTGGCCTGCCACCCCATGCTTTCACTTGACGCGTCAAGGTGTGACGTGCGCTTCGTAGCTGGTGTCCACAGGCTTGCTGTCGAAGACAAGTGGCGGCAAAGGCACGGCATCGTCATTGGCAACGACAAGCAGTTCAAGCAGCAGTACAGCAGCATGGCGGCGCGCTCCAAGTTCTGCCTGGTGGCGATGGGTGACGGTTGGTCAGCGCGCAGCGAGTTTGCCGTCCTGCACGGTGAGGCACGCCATTGTGTCGTGCTGCATGGAGTGCCCAGCTGCAAGCCAGGCCCACACTGTTTGCTTGCGCCATTCCACCTGCAGGGTGTGTGCCCGTCATCATCAATGACAACGTGGAGCCCATCTGGCATGGCGTCCTGGACTGGAGCAAGTTCAGCATCCGTGTGCCGCAGGCACGCCTGGCCGAGCTGCCGCAGATCCTTGCGGGTGTCAACGACACTCAGCTGCTGGCCTTGCAGCACGCGCTGTCCCAGGTCTGGCACAGGTAAGCGCACGGGTGCATGCTGAGCTCAAGCCGCCGGCTGATGACCCCTCTGGCCTGGGTCAGAGCTCTGCGCTGCGCCCAACTGCGTGTCCTGTTCCGCCACAGGTTTGCGTACACCACGAGTCCCCTGATCAAGTTGGGGCTGGATGAGATTTTCCGTGGCAGACAGCACCTCAAGGAGCAGCAAGTCGCTGCGGACCACCCCTTCCGGCCGCTGCGGCGCTACCCGCGGAAGCGAGATGCCTTCCACACGCTCATCCAGTGGTTGCATTCGCGCATCCCTTACACGCTTGGCCAGGACCCATCCCCTTCCCCATCACACTTGCTCTGATACCGGCGCTGCTCCTCTGCAACTCTTGGCAACGCTTGCACCGCCAGTCCTGTGCACGGGCAAGCAATGCGTGAATCTCAGCAGCCAAAGCATGGATCACCCGCAAATCACTGACACAGAGGCAAGTTGCCTGACAAACAAGCGGCTTGGCTGCAAAGGCTTGCTCTGGGCAACCCTACCCTATCCTTGCCGTGCCCGACTGGCGCTGCCGCTGGGCACACGGAGCTGCACGTCCGAGGCGGTCCTGGAGGGCCCGTCGTCGCCCGACAAGGCCGACGGCGCCGACGACTCGACGCCAGCAGGTGCGTACGCGCCCGCCGTGAGCGGCTCGGTGCTGTCGTCGACGGCCACGGCGCCCGCGTGGCGGCGGCGGCGGCGGACGAAGAGCACTGCCAGCATCGCGGCGACAGCGAGCACCACCACGGGCACCACCACGGCGGGCACGACGACCCCGGCCTTTGGCTTGGAGGGCTGGCCGTAGTTGGGGTTCCAGACGAGCGAGGGGTCAAACACCGGCTGGATGAAGCCGCTGCGGGCCAGGCAGTGCGGGTCAGACAGAGAACAAGGGTGTTGGCCGCAGCTCAGCCAGCCTGGTACCCCCTGATGCCCGCCACCCTCTCAGCTCTCAGCACCTTCGCCACCACGCACCTGAAGCAGTTGTTGGCGTCGCGGAGCTGCACCACGCACGAGTCGCGCGCCTGGTCGGGCAGGTTCTGGATGCACACCTCGCGCACGCCGTGCACGCCCTCCAGGCGGAACGAGTAGTTCTGCGCAGAGTTGGCCGCCGCTGGGGTGGAGCTCCACTCCACGCCGCTCGTCCTGCAAGAAGGCCAATCAGGTGAGGGGTGCAATGCATCTGCCCGCGTCAGGGGTGCCGTCGGGCCCAACGTCCCCACCCGTCTGTCCCCTCTCCCCACGCAAGCCCCCCATCCCGGCATGCCCAAACGCTCACATGTTGAAGGTGACGTCGTCGCGCGGCACCAGCGCCCTCGAGTTGACCAGCTCGTCCACAGCCGAGGGCAGCAGGATGACCTCAAAGTCCAGGTCCGACACGGCGCGGCATCCCGTGGCCGCCGGGTCAGAGCGCTCCAGCGTGAACTCAAACACGGTGGATGACGTGTCAACCGGCGAGTTGTAGCGCGCCGACACGGGGCGCAGGCATGAGGCCGCCAGGGGGTCACTGACGGGGCACACGTCGGGGTACGTCTTGATCACCAGCTGGTCCTGGCTGAAGAACACCATGGCGTACACACCCGAGGCGCGCACGGTGGCGGCGCAGGGCCAGCTGCCCTGGTCCGGGTGGGCCCCGGCGCGGCACAGCCTCTCCAGCGGCGTGTTGCCGGGCGCCGTGATGACGTACTCGACCTGGTCGGCGCCCTGGGAGAAGGAAAAGATGACGCCCGACTGCGAGCCGCGCTGCACCAGCGTGCGTGCCGCCACGTCCCCCGTGTCGCTGTGGTACGACAGCGCCGGGAGCAGGCTGTCCTGCACGGCCAGCTCCCACCCGCACACGCCCGCACAGTGCTGCTTGCCGCAGTCGGCGGCGCCGTCGCTGGTGACCACAAAGGTGAACTGCGTCTTGTCGGCGCTGGCCATGTACTCGTAGTACATGAAGCCAAAGCTCGTGTCCACCAGGGGCACCTCCTGCGTGGGGTTGCACGCGCTGGGGATGACGGGCCCCGTCACGGCGTTGGTCAGGCCGCTGGGGCAGCACAGCCCGTCATCAGAGTACATGTAGTAGCTGCAGGCGCTGTAGCTGCCCAGGTCGGCGTTGCCCGTGGGCGCGCACAGCTGGGGCACGGTGGCGGCGTCCTGGGGCACCTGCACGGTGACGGCGAGCAGGTTGCCGGCGCGCGGCACGTCCTCGACGGGCCAGTTGAGGCCCGACACGGAGAGCACGCGGTACATGGCGTTGTCCTGCGCCTCGGTGTCGTTCCAAGCAGAGATGGCAAAGCCGTAGGACTGGCCGTTGAGGGTCACTCCTGCAGGTGGCGGGGCGAGCACGGCAGGCGCAGGCAACCAGCCCAACGTCACTCTCCGGCGCACCAGCACTGCGCAGCATGACGCATGCTGCTGGCCTCACACGGCCTCATGTGCTGAGCACCTCACGTGCCCCAGTGTCCTGGCCTGGCCAGCGCAGCACGCACCCGTGATTTGCGTGCTGGCCAGGATGCGCACTTCCAGGTCGCTGAGGTGCATGCCGCAGCAGCTGCTGGGCCCCTCGCGGCACTGCATGTTTTGCGTCAGGTTGAGCTGGTAGTCGACGTACTCGGTGCCGTCCTGCCCAATGTACACGTTGCTGACGGTGGCCTGGCCCAGCGCAAAGGGCGACGCCGACAGGTCGGCCACGCAGGCAAACGAGTTGGGCGGCACCCAGTTGCTGATGGAGCTGGGGCGGGACAGCCCACGGGGGCAGCAGGCTGTGGGGTTGGTGATGGTGCCACCCTCCAGGATGACGTCGCACAGGCCGGGCACGGGGGCCACGTCTGGGAGGGGGCACAGCTTGTCCACGGCGCCCGCCACCGTCACCGACATGAGCGTCGCTGCACATCGCGTGACAAGTGGGGTGCACCAGGCGCCTGCGTCTGGCCAGGTCCTGCAACACGGCGCCCAGGCTGCGCATCAGCATACGGCGAGCTGAGCCCATGCGACTGGCCAGTGGGTGTGGACTCACAGGGTGGGAGGGCAAGGTACTGCTCCTGGGTCACGCTCAGGCGGAAGCCGTACGCGTCCTGCGTGACTGAGACCCACCGCTGCGCGTTGAGCGTGGTGTACACCACCTTGAGGTCAGGGTCTGCACGCACATGGGGATGAGAGAGCGCACCACCCACACCGACGGCGTGTGAAGCGACCTGCTCTGGATGCCAGCGCTGGGTGCAGGTCTTGAGCGCGCTGTTGGCATTGGCGCTGTGGGGCATGCTCACCGACATCAATCCAGATGGTGCTGACGTTGGCATTGCAGCACCCTGCCGTGTCAATGTCGGCGTTGCACATGAAGGAGCGCTGCAGGTTCATGAAGAAGGTCGTGTACGTGCGCCCCCCAAACACTGCCCGGCTCGAGTTGAGCATCATGATCTGCGGCGTCAGGGCACACGTACAGTTGTTGCAGAGTGCTCCCCGCGCCGCTCCCTCCACTTGCACCTCGGCCACCCGCACTGTGCTCTGCGGCAGGCAGCGCACCTGGAACGCGGACGTGTAGTCATCCTCCTGGCAGCAGTTGCTGCCATGGCAGAGAGGGGAAAGCTCCTTGGGCAGCAGATACTGTGGCACGGCTGACTCGTAGTTGAGCAGCTGGCGGCCGAACCTGTGGCGACATGCAGCACGCAGGTGAGCGGCGGGCGGCGCGACATGGAGCTGCCCCCATCCCGTGGCAGGCCAATGACTCCAGACCCGCAACTCACCTGCTCACGACGACGCCCTGCTCCTGCGCGCTTTCTGCGTGTGCCAGCACGCGGAGCAGCCCAGGTGTTTGAAAATGCAACCTGCCAGACGGCTCGTGGGCTGGTGCGCGTTCGTGCTACTAGCACTGTTCCTCATCCGTTCCCTTGTCGCGCACCTGCGTTCGCCGTGGCTGGCGTCGCCAGACCAGCTAGACCAGCTGCCGCAATGGCGAGCAGCAGGCCAACGCCTCTCCTCCGCTCCATGCTGCGAGCGTAGCTGAGCTCAGCTCAGCTAATGTATCCGCCCTCCGCTCCTCGCCTGCATGCGCCACGGCGTAGTCGCTGCCCACTTGCGAGCGTCAACGTCGTGGAACAACTTGCTGTCGCAAAACAGTGGCTGGCCAACGAGAGCGCCCGAACCGTCAATCTCAAACATGCTGGCACTGCGCTCCTCTTCCTGCCAAAAGCTTGCGCACCTCTCGAGCGCCAACGCCAGAAGAGAGCAGCTCGCCTCCGAGAGACTGGGTGCGCCCGCAGCAGCAGAAGACGGACTGGCAGCGCAGTGCTGAACGCGTTGCTGCACGCTATGCACTCCCCGTGTGGTGCCCACCACTTTTTGCATGGAATTTGAGGGTTTGCATGCAAGCGGCAAGCAAACACGAGGAAAGGTGTCAAGGTGTGGCGGCAGAGGCTACAGAGGCTATCAGGTCGAGCAGATTGATGTGGGCCTGCAGCGCCGGGTCCAAACGCTGCTGCTCCTTACGCGTCAGTGGCCGTACGCGCACCGCTCGGAAGCCTGCACGCGCGCCGTTGGCCAGCTTGCCAACCCCGGCCTCCTGCGCCCGAACGCCAACACAGCAGCTGTGGCGCTAGCTGTAGCATGATGGGCCTGTCCGTGCGGCAGCGATGCGTCGCTCCTTCTGCAACTTACCCGCTGCTGCCGGGCCAGAGCAGCACTCTGGCAGAGCCGGAACAGGACGTAGGTGCAGTCCCTGGGCCCTGTTAACTGTGGCACTGGATGATTCGTCTCGGCGGCAGACAGCTCCATGGTGTCACGCCAGGTGAACGTTAAAAGCGCCACGCGCCCGTCCTCATCAAGGCACCTGCAGGGCACGTGCAGCATGGGCCGCCCATGCTGTACGATGATGACGATGACCACGCGTGCATCTCGCACTTCACCACAGCCCGTAACAGCAGCAGCGACGCACCTGAGCAAACCCGGCGCCTGCTGCGGCGTGGCGCTGGATGATGGCGCCAAGGAAGGCCACCTGAGCAGGAACCCAACGGTGTCCTCCTCAGACACAAGCTCATGCTGAACCGCCTCTGGGGATGCGGCTCGTACGGCCACGGCGCAGGTGCGCCCAGAGGTGCACGGGTCGGGACCGGTGATGAACTCCACGGGCTGCCCAACATGCAGCGGCTGGACGTGACTGGGCCATGCACTGAGGTGGAAGAACACGTCCAGGGGCGAATCAACGGGCCGGATGAAGCCAAAGGCCGCCTTGAGCATGCGCACGGTGCCGCATCGCCATGCCGCTGCGAGGTCGCTAGCAGCGGCTGGAGCGGCGCCCTGTGTTGCTGATGCGGCGTCTGAGCAGGCACTGGTGCTCAGCTGAGGCCGTGGTGGGCTGTGCTCAGCCAGCGCCGCCGCGCTGCTGGCGTGTTGCGTCGCTGCCTCCCACACGCAGTCCCCCACACGCAGTCCCCCACAGGTGGACCGGTCGTCCTGCAAGGCTCCTGAGATGCTGATGCTGACCCGCAGCAACGCTGTGCGAGCGAGCTGCTCTCGTTGCACTGTTTACCCTCATGCGCGAAACGCACCATCACAAGCGGAGCGCCACAGCAAGCAGCCGATCGCCACAGCACGCCTGACTGATTCCTTCCTCCAGCCGCTGACGCTCGCTGCTCGACGCGCTGTGGGTGGCCGACTCCCGATACTCGCGCGCGTCAGAACGAGTGCGGCAGCGCGCGCGGCTCGGCCCATGGCTCTGCTGCTCGGATCTAGGGGGCGCAGTGTGGGCCTCAGCAGCGCTGGCGGCCACAGCGCGTCCCCCTCGTCGATCATCATCAGGAGCACTGGCGCGCTACCGTCGGGGCTAGGGCAGCCCCTGCAGCTCGGCAGGGCACGGGCGGACGTGCGCACCTACGCCAATGCGCCAGCGGTCGCGGAACGCCGCACCGTGCCCCTGCCCAAGGAGGACCTGGTGGCGTACATTGCGGCAGGGTGCCGGCCCAAGCAGCAGTGGCGGTGAGCAGCTCGCACACCAGAAGCATGCTCTGTGGCTGGGCGTGGGCGAGCACGGGCGCGTGCTCGTGCCGGGGGCGCGTCATTGTCATGTGTGGGATGCCACCGCGCACGTGCTGCTCTCCTGCAGGATTGGGACGGAGCACGAGAAGCTGGGCTTCAAGCTGACGGACAACAGCCGCATGACGTACCCCGAGATCGAGCACCTCCTACGGCGGCTCGAGACGCGGTTTGGGTGGGTGCCCATGATCGAGGGAGGCAAGATCATCGGCGTGGGTCTGGACGGCCAGAGCGTGACCTTGGAGCCGGGGGGCCAGTTTGAGCTGAGCGGTGCGCCAGTGGAGAGCATACACAAGACGTGCGCAGAGGTCAACAGCCACCTGTACCAGGTGCGGGTGGCAAGCGGGGCCGCGGGATGCTCTATGAGCTCGTCATGGCTCCACAGCAGCGGGGGCCGTGGAGGCCATCATACGCATGCCTGCCATGGCGGTGGGGACGTGCGCACAGGTCAAGACTATTTGCGAGGAGATGGGCCTTGGTTTCCTGGGCCTGGGCTTTGACCCCAAGTGGGCCATCAAGGACATTCCAGTCATGCCTAAAGACAGGTGCGGGCTGCAGCGCACCCGCGTTGTGCGGCCTTGGAGTTTGGTAGTGTTCCACGATGGCCGAGGCCGCTGCTTCTCTGGCGGCGAGGTGTGTGCGAATGTTGCTGCTGCTTGCTCAGGTACAAGCTCATGACGGCCTACATGCCCACGGTGGGGAGCATGGGACTGGACATGATGTACCGGACATGCACCGTGCAGGTAAGGGGCATGTCTCTCTGGTCTGGTGCTTAGGCTGAGCAGCCCTTGGCCGCACTGTGCAGCCCGCTGATGCGCGGCGCATTACAACGTGACCACCCACCCTGCGGTCACGTTGCAGGTGAACCTGGACTTTGACAGTGAGAAGGACATGGTGGAGAAGTTCCGCATTGGCCTGGCGCTGCAGCCGTTGGTTAACGCGCTCTTTGCGTGTTCACCCTTCAAGGAGGGCAAGCCCAGCGGGTGCGCAGGCATGCGGCCGCGTGGCGTGGGAATGACGCTGTCCATGTCTCCCAGTGGCTGCGTTTCGCCGAGAGCGACAAGCGGCTGGCCAGTGGGAGGGTCGTGAGGGTCTTGCAGGATGTTGCCGGAGTGCAGCACTGTGTGCACACAAGCTGGCAGGATGACACCACACGATGTGCGTGCTGTGTGTGTGGCCACTGCAGGTTCCTTAGCACGCGTGGGCACGTGTGGACGGACGTGGACAACAGCCGCACGGGAGGGCTGCCCTTTGTGTTCCAGCCTGGCTTTGGCTTTGAGCAGTACGTCGACTACGCCATGGACGTGCCCATGTACTTTGTCTACAGGTGAGGGTGAGGGTGGCGGCTTCTGTGTTCCCTGAGCCTGCAACACCACCACCAACAACTCATGGGTGCGGTTAAGTCTTGCAGTCATGCTGCGCGTGGCGGTGCACGCTGCACCCACCATGGCGCAGGGAGGGCAAGTACATCAACGCGCTGGGGCAGTCGTGGCGTGACTTCATGGCGGGGAAGCTGCCTGCACTGCCAGGTGCGCGCCAGGCCCGGGGCAAGCCACGCAACTTGTACTGCTGCTCGTTGCGTGCCGCCACCTGTCTGGCGCCTTGGTGCTAGACCATCCATGGTGTCTTCCTGCCCTTCCCTCGGAGCGTGCAGGTGAGTACCCTACCCTGGCGGACTGGGCCAACCACCTGACCACCATCTTCCCAGACGTTCGGCTCAAGCGCTTCCTGGAGATGCGTGGAGCCGACGCCGGGCCCTGGCGCATGCTGTGCGCGCTGCCCGCGCTCTGGGTGGGGCTGCTCTACGACTCGCAGGTAGGACGCTTGTTTGAATCAGCTGTTGCACGACTTGTTGTGGCAGGCTGCGGCTGCACGACACTGAGGTGCCCGTTGCGGTGCGGTGCAGGCTCAAGCCGAGGCACTGGCACTGGTCAGTGACTGGACGGATGAGGAGCGCGAGTTCCTCCGGCGCGAGGTGCGTGCGCCCACTGCACAGGACATGCTGGCCAGTGTGGTGCGGCGTTTGGAGGCACTTGTGCCTTGAACCTTTGTTGTGTGCATCACCCCCTCCACCACGGCTGTGCAGGGCCCCAAGTACGGGCTCAAGACGCCTTTCCGGGGCGGCACTCTGCAGGTGCGTTGAGTCGTGCACCCACTGGCTGCCTCGCGGGTGATAAGACTACATCGCACAGCAGGGAGAGCAACGTTGGCATGCACTGCGGCACTCTCACGCTCGCAGAGCATCGCGATCCAAGTCATTGACATTGCCAAGGGGGGACTACAGCGGCGTGGGCATGACGAGGGCACCTTCCTGGCGCGGTTAGAGGTCATTGCCAACTCGGGCCTCACCCAGGTGCGTTGGTGTGGTGGTGCGCCATGCCTGCTGTGCCCAGTGCTTCACCTAGTGCCCCACAGTAGAGCTGCGGCCATGCAGTGATGGTGGCGACAAGGTACCCGCGCACCTGCTGTGTGTCCTCTCTCGCGCGCCCGCGCAGGCGGACCACTTGCTGGAGCTGTATGAGACCAAGTGGCAGCGGAGCGTTGACCCGCTCTTCAAGGAGTTCATGTACTAACGCGCCTCCCTCTCACAAAGCATGGGGTTGCAACGGGATGGCCATCAGATCAGGGCTCCGACCCTCTGCGCTGTTGTGACCTGATCATTCTTTCAGGCCTTGACGAGCCGCGCACGCTCCTGCATCCCACCTTTGCGTTGGGTGTGGTATGACGTCTATTGCCCACGGGCTGCGTTCTCCAGCCTGTAGCTGCCTCCTTCAGGAGTGTGTGCAGTTGCCACACTCCTGGTGTGCGGCTTCTGGTGCGTGCTGGGAGTGCAACACGCCTGTATGGTTTTGAGATGAAATGAATAAACCAAAGAAACCAATGGCAAGGAGTGGTCACGCTCGCAGCCGCCTGACTCCTGCGTTGTCTGCGGCTGCTATTCCCAAGCCACCAGTGAGATGGTGAGGCGGCCGTGCACGCATCTCAGCGCACAGCTCGGCCGGGAGCGTGGCGCCGTCGGAACCCTGGCCCCCACAGCCCTTGGAGAAGGGCACATGCGTGTATGTAGAGTTGTGCACAAACTGCAACCATCACGCAGACGGACAAAAGGATCGCTCGATGTGCGCGTAGCTGGCACAGCAGTGCAACGTTAGAAATGGAGCACTGGGCTGCGCAGCCCTTCGCACCGTCCATGACGTCTTCTTGCTGTACTGCAGCAGTGCGTACGCCGCCGCCTCCGCCACCGCCACCTGCATATGAACGGACCCGAAACAGCAAGCCGCAGATGCATGTGCGCAGCCAGCCCTCTGCCGCCTGTCTGGACACAAGGAGCTCCTTGTGCTGCGGTGCCCAACCACCTGCATCAGTGTGTCCATGGACGCACACCTGGTTCAGGAAGGTCAAGCCGATGCCCTGCTTCTGCGCCGCCAGCTTCATCAGGCGGGAGGACGACACATTCCACTCGGCCACCAGCCTGTAGGCTCGCTCCTGATGGCGCAACACGCATCACCAACCAACGATGCTTGAGGGCACGTACAACTCCCAGAACTCTTAGAGCTCCTGCAGCAACAGAGGCGGTGCCCTTTACCTTGAGGTCGCTCAGGTCGTTGGCAAAGTACTCGACGGCTTGCCCCGGGGCCAGGAGGTGCTCAAAGAACGCTGTGTGGTTGCTCGCCTGCGCGACACCATCACAAGCGTCCAGCATGCACACCAAACCTGGTTGGCGCCTGGCCACGCTGCACGGTGCATGACTGCATGGGCCCTCACGCCTGACCTGCTTGAAGGTGGCCGAGGGGAAGTGCACCACGCGCGACAGGCGGTCGCTCCACCCGTTGCCGTCCACGTCCATGATGATGGCGGCGGCGTTGTAGTCCTCCAGCTGGGCCATGGGCGCCAGCGGCTTGACGTAGCGCTCCACACAGTCATCACGGCCCGCTGCTGGGCACCACAGCACGCAGCAGCACTGGTGGCTGCGTTGGCATCAGCCTCCCAGCGTGCGGCAAAGCAGCACAAGGCACGAGGTTGCTCTGGTGCTCTGGTGTTGAGTCATACCGAGTATGAGCTTGGACAGCTTGGCGTCGACGACGGGGTCCGCCAGGAAGCGCTTGTGCATGGTGATGCGCGTCACCTGCGCAAGCAAATCAATGCCGTGCGCTCTGTGCTTTGGCTGATTTTTGCTCGCGCAGCCAGCAGTGAGGTGGTCTTTTACTGCTGTTTTCAACCCCTCCTGGCACAACTAAGCTAAAACAACAGCAACAGCAGTCACACTGCAGGCACACCTTGTCCATGTTCTCAATGGTGGTGCTGCCAATCCAGGGATCCGTGTTGCTGCCCCGCCAGAACACCACAGGCCTCCGTGTCTCTGCCGGGTAGCGGCTGATGAGGCACTGATGGTACACCTGCGGGCACACACAAGGCTTGCACGGAGGCCAGAGCGTGAAGCCAGGGCTTTGCTTGACCAGGTTCAGGTAGGTGCCGTGCACCTGGCCGCACCTTGAGTTGCTCAACACCAAGTGCGTACATCCACGCCGTGTACGAGGGGAAGGCAAAGCCGCCTTTGTGCCGGTCACGGCAAATGTTCCAGCCTGAACAGGAGCATTGGCACCCGTCGCAGCGCTTCACTCCATCAGCGACTCTTGAGCATATTAACCATTGGGGCTGTCAGCACTGCCCAGGGTGCTGACGGCGCACTTACTGAGAACAGGCACGTTGGGTGGGCAGCTGTCGTCATAGTGAATGATGAAGTCCATGTCTGGCAAGTCCCATAGGTGCAGCGCGACCAGCAGCAAGTCCTCGCCCTCCTGCGCGCGCATGCAGTTGGGCGCCACGACCAAGGAATCTACCTTCCAAAGCCCGCACAGCATGCAGGGCGGAACCAACATGACTGCCCTGGCAGCGACAGGCGTGCGCACACCTTGACGAGCCAGTTTCCACCGGGTGCTTCCTTGCCCAGCCGATACAGGTGCTTGTCCACCACCTGCGCCATCTCCCAGCGGCAGGCAGGCGCACACGTGTTGGGGCAGCCTGCCCGCAAGCCCTGCTGCAGGCGCCGCTCAGCGCCCGCCTGCTCACCTGGTACCTGACAGCCGGGCCACAGTGCGCGCACAGCGGGCCACGGGGCAGGTCACTGGGCACTGCGTCAAACTCTGCCCGGGTGATGGCGCCGTCCCACCGGAAAAAGGTGCGGGGCGCGCCTCCCGGCAGGTCCTGGGGAGGAGCGTGCCTCCGCTTGTACAGCCCAGTGTACGGCAGGGGTGCCTGCGGGACAGCCCACACGCAGGCGTTGCTCCCACCTGCTCCGTGCCGCCAGCGGTCCTCTTGACAGACCCAGCAGGTGCCGCAGGCACGCACCTTGCGCGCAAAGTCAAAGCAGGAGATGGACCTGTTGCCGAACTCGTGGCTGGCTGATGGTGGGATTGAGTGCTGCACGTCCAGCTCCACAAAGCCGCCACCGGGCCAGTCCAAGCTGTCGGGATGCGCAATGCGCCGCACGGTGTAGCCCGGCACGCCGTTTTGGCTGGGGAATGAGCCCAGATGAGCCGGCACGCCACCCCTCCCATGCCCACGCAGCGTGCCCACGCCGCTGCCTGTCTGCGTGTGCGGAGGAGGCGCGTGCGCACAAGCGTTCGCCATGGCAGGTGCACGGCACGCTGCCCGCCGTATCCCACCACTGCAACGCTGCCAGAGGCCTACAGCGTGCCATTGGCCATATGCTCCACGCTCTGGCTTGCCTGTGTGAGGTGCAGCTGCTCGTGGGACTGCTCGTGCTGGTGCGCCGTGAACCAGAGCACCGACACGACGACCACCGCCGCGACCCAGGCCAGCAGCCCGGCGATGGCGCTCGACGGCGAAAGGCGCGCCTTCATTCTGCACAGCTCCTCCGCTCCTCAGCTACAGTGCGAGGTCGGCAGAGCCCAATTGCTTTCCAGTATGATGTGCATGGCTGCTGTGGAGCACGGAGAGCGTGCAGGCTCCTGGCCCGGACCCTCTGCACACACCGGCGTGTGCACCCGCAAGAAACGGCCATGCACGCATGGCGTGGCCTGGTGCGCAACGCAGATCCGGGACCTGGTCAGGCTGCCACTAGCTCAATGGCTCTCCTACAGCGTTTCTCCGCACCGCCTGCAGCCGGCCCCTGCCCACGCACGCGGGGATCCAGGCCTGCACCTCCGCCAGCGCTCCAGCGAGCGGCGCACCGCACCTGCAGAGCCTCCGTGCGCGTGGTCGCCTCAGCCAGCGCTCCCGCAACGCCCGTGCAAGGCAAGCGCTGCTCGTGAGGCGACGGCAGAAAGGCAAAAAGGCCCATCCTTTACCGGCGGACAAACTCACGACACTGCGCACTTCTTGCCCCGCAGGCGTTGCGCAGCAGCTATTGCGCATCAACCTGTCGGCCGAAACCACGATCGCGGTGCCGCTGCCGGTGGATGGGGCCGAGTCCCTCCGCAAGGCCATCCGGACGCTGGCGGAGACACTGGCGGCCAAGGCGAAAGCCACGCGGCCGCAGCGCTGGCCTCTGATGGAGTGGAGGCTGCAGCAGGTGCGTGCTCCAGATGGGGGCGCTGAGGGCGAGGCGGGCGTGCGGTGGGTCACCCGTGGGCGTGTGCACCTATGTGCACGGTGCGCAGGCAGAGGCAGGCGCTTCCTCGGAGCTGGAGCTGCTGGAGGTGGTGTGCAACCCCAACGCGTGCAGCAGCATCTTCGAGGCCCGCGCGCTCATCACGCTGCGCACCCGTGGGGGCCTGCGCGTCACCAGCGAGGCACGCATCCCAGGCCTGCAGGCGGATCTGGACGGCTTCCTGACTGCTGCTGCTGGGGCCCCGCAGGCCTAGTGTGGTTGGCATTGTGCGTGTGGACAGCTGGAAGATCCATTTTTGGCGTGATGGAGTGCTGGTGCATGGTGAAATGTACGTGTACGTTCCGGTGTCGTGAGTGTTGCTCGCTGTTAGTGGAGTGGCGGAGCTGTGTCGTGTTTGAACCAGTACGGCTTCGAAGAACAGGGAGAAAAGAGAGCTCGCGTCGGCACACACACGCGCGATAACAGCTCTTGCGCAGCTCTCTTTACGCAGCCGGCCGTCTGCTCTCTCGACTTCGGCACGCGCGAGAGACTCATCTCGGCCATATGGCCCCAAAGAAAGCAGCAGAGGAGTCAGCGCCGGAGGCGGTGAGCGCTTCGTTTACATGCTGAGCACTTGATGCGCACTCACGGCTCGGCCTCAAGCTTGCGCATGAGCCACGAGATGCGCATGTCGCCCCGCGCACGTCTGCAGCCCCCGCCGCCCACGGCAGGCACGGGCAAGTTCTTCTTCAAGAGCGGGGCCACGTACACGGGCGAATGGATCCTGCTCTTCCCTCAGCCCCCAGCCACGCCCGAGGTGGACAAGAAGGCGCCGCCCAAGAAGAAGGACGACCCGCCAGCCGCGCCTGCAGAGCCTCCGAGGCGTGTGCGCCATGGCAAAGGCGAGTGCACACTTCAGTGCTGCTCCCTGCCAACTGCAGGTTCATGCGTGGGTCCCCGCGATGCACGCGCATCCACTTGGAGCACACGCGTGCCAAGCGTGGCTGTGGGAAGGTACGGTGGTGCTGTGGGCGTGCAGGCACGTACGTGGAGGGCGACTACAGCTACACCGGCGAGTTTGCCGAGGATGTCATCACGGGCCAGGGCAAGATCTCATACGCAAGCGGTGCATTCTACCAGGTGAGCCGTGTGCTGCAGCCAGAGTGTTCCAGGGGCCAGGGAACAAGTACAGCGCCACCCACCTGGTGCGTCCTTTGGCGTGGGCTCCCCCGCGTTGGTTGGGATGACTGGCAGCACCAGCACGCCGACAAATCGCCACACCGTGCAGCCAGCAGTGGCCAGAGCTCCACCCCGCATGGCCAGCGCCGGCAGCTGCGTGTGCTGGGCGGCGCGAGCGACTCGTGCTTGCTTGCTTGGCCAACACATCGTAGCGCCCTGGGTCCACTACGCTCTGCGGCACTGCCATGCATCGCGATGATACTGGGTACGTGTGATGTGTGGTTGAGCAATGGCTTGCCTTGCAGGGGGACTTTGTCAAAGGCTTGTACCACGGCAACGGCAAGTACGCCTGGCCGGACGGCAGGAGCTACGAGGGCGAGTGGCAGGAGAACCGCATGCATGGCGTCGGCACGTACATCGACATCAACGGCCACCGGTACGCCATGGCCCTTGATGCCATGTTGTAGGCCACTTGGCTAGGCCACATACTACAGATAGATACTTGCAGTCCCGGGGACTTGTGCAGCAGCAGTGCGCCCAAGCAGTGCGCCCAAGCAGTGCGCCCACGACATGTCGCACGCCATGCACCACACCTGGCTGCAGGTGGTCCGGCCAGTTCTTCAACGGCAGTGGTCCCGGGCTCACGCACCAGCTCTAACAATGTTTGCTGAGGCGCCGGCTGCGCGCTGGACGCGCGCATGCGTTTCGTGGTACGCCCCCCGCCCCATTGTGCAAAGTCCGTGCCAGACTGAGGATGGCGCACTGAGAGAGCCACTGAAGCAGCAGCTATCACGCTCTCACGAGTCCCTGAAGGACTCGTCCAGGATCTGCGAGGAAGCTAGAGAGCTGCGGGGGGCAACAGCAGCAAAGGATGGCAGCGCCCGTGGCATCCCGCAACACCAACACGGACCAGGTGGAGGCGAGCGCGGCCGTCCTCGACGTGGTGAGCTCTCGATGGCGCGACAGTCGTGTGTGCCAGATTGCCGGTGCGCACCACCAAGCACGGAGCGATAGAGCTCGTAGGGGCCCGCTCGCGCGACGGCAAGGGCCATCGGTCTGTCCTATGCACTGCCGCAGCTGCTCCCCCGCCTGCAAGAGCGCCGGGAAGCCATCCAGAAGGAGGTGCTCAAGTATGGTGAGGCGCCAGCGGGCATCAAGGAGGTCTTCGAGCTCTGCCGCGGCTTCGAGCGCGCCTATGTCAGCTTCGTCAACGTGAGTGCGCGCTGCCGCAGGGTCCCTTGGTGCTTGTTGGCGATCACCTAGTGGGGACCTCCACGCTGTGGTGCTCCCGCTGTCCGTGCGGTGTGCAGGAGTCGCCCGTGGCCAGCAAGATCAAGGAGAGCTTCATGGGTGACAAGGGCCTGGCGGGGATGATCCGCAAGCAGCCGATCGAGAAGGTGTACGAGCTCCTCAACGTCAAGCAGGTGCAGCAGCTGCCGCAGGAGCTTGCTCAGCAGCAGGAGAGCCCAGTCAGCAGCTGCCCGTCCTTGAGTTTCCTAGGTGCATCCCACCGTCGCTGGTGACGTTGCGTCCGTCACGTGCAGATGACACGCCAGGCGGACGGGTACCAGCCGCACTTGGTGTCGCCTGAAGCAGGCATGCGGCAGCTCGCGTCGGAGGCTCTGGACTTTGTGGCAGGCCCCGTGGGCGCGACGGTGCAGCAGGTGTACACGCTGCTGCTCAACGCTGCGAGGCAAGTGACGAAACCTGCGCTGAAGGAGGTCGAGCGAGGTGGTCATTTGCAGTGCCCGCATGCTGTAATGGTCCTCGCCCTGGGTTGCTGGCGCAAGCAGGGAGGCTGCGGAGAAGGCCGGCCAGCACACTGAGGCGGCGCTCATGGGCGCCCTGCCCATGGTGGTCCCTGACTTCAAGAACGTGGTCATGCCCGCCATCGTGGTGGCCATGGACGAGTGGAAGCGCGACGCTGAGAAGAGTGAGTTGGGGGCGGCTCGCCAGCGGGGGCTGGTTTTGGGTGCGGAGGACGCGGCAGGGCGTTAGACGCACACCCAGAAAGAAGACGCGGTAGCACACGCCAACAACTCAGCTGCGCCGGTGCTGCGCACGCAATCGCAGTGGCCATGATGCTGGTGGACATGGAGCGCAGCTACATGACGGCGGGCTTTTTCCGCCACACCATGTACCATCGCGCCAACAAGATCAAGCAGCAGGTGCAGATGGCGCAGGCCTCGCAGCAGGGCAACAACGCGCAGCCAGGCGCCCCTGCTGGCGGGGGCAGCGGCAAGCCTGCTGGGCGTTCCTTCTTCCCTGCCTTTGGCGCCTCCACCAAGGACTCGCCCCCTCCCCCACTGCCACCCGGCTCCACGCCTCCCCCGCCCTCCCAAGGGCAGCAGGGTGGATCCACGCCCGCCAAGGCGCAAGCCAACGCAGATGGCGCGTCTGATGCGTCAGGAGAGGAGCCAGAAGGCGCCTCGACGCCTCAGCAGCAGCCGTCCTCTGGCGGTGGCTTCAACGCCTCAGACATGACGGATCCCAACTCCTTCCTGGCTGGCTTCTTCGAAAAGTGAGTTTGCAGTGCTGCAAGGGGAAGGGCAAGCTGAGCACGGACGCGCTGCGCTGCGGAACGTATGGTCATCATCGTGTTGATGGTGCATGACGCCTGCTGCAGGTACAACGCCAACGACAATGCGTTCCTGTCCATCGCGGGCGGCCTGCGCTGGCAGAAGCGCTTCTTCATCTACAGCGAGGCGCAGCGCATGCTCTACTACTTCAAGAGCGCAGAGGACGTGTCCAAGGGAGGGCAGCCGCGCGGCACGGTGAGGGCGGGGTGGGCGGGCTGTAGCCTCGTGCACGCGGCAGCCTTGTCGGGCCTGGGTCGCCATCAGCAGCAAGAGCGGGGGTTCTGATGCCCCCACGCTGTGCGCGCCATCTGCCTCCAACCCTGGCGTTGCTCCTTGCTCGTTGTGTTGCGATGCAGGTGTTTGTGTCAGAGTGCCTGGTGGAGGACTTGGATGCCCAGGGCAACGTGCGCACAGGCGGACCACCTCCGACCAACACGGCCGACAAGGCCAACCTGCTGCTGCGCATCCGCCACAAGGTGTGGCGCCTTGCTCAAGGGAGGCATCTCGACCTCAGCGCAAGCAGTCTCTGGGTGGAGGGGCAGCAAGTTGCAGACGCTGCCAGTCTCAGGTGCTGTTGCGGGCCCGCTGACTCGCATTTTTGAGTGCAGGACCCACGCCAGATGACGCTCAAGGACCACACGGCGCTCATCCTGCGCGCCGACACGTACGACCAGAAGACGCAGTGGCTCTCGCGCTTACGTCGCGCCACGGAGCCGCCCAAGCGCCCGGCAAAGGTGCGTATGCGTCCAGCGCACCCTACCGCCCGTCCGTGTGCATGGCCTGCACAGATGGAGAGTGGACGCTCATGCGCCACATGCCGTGCGTGCTTGCAGGCTGCGGGTGGTGAGGGCCAGGCAGGTGCTGACGGGCAGGCGCCAGGCGCTCAGCCCTTCAGTTCGTTTGGCGGGTCGCTGTCCAACACCAACCCCGAGGACATGGCCTGGGCCAAGGACGCCGAGCCCATCATTGACACGCACCTGGGAGAGGGGTCCTCCGCCTTCAGGTGCGTCCACGCAGGCACGCAGGCAGCATCCCTAGCTGATGTGGTGGATGAGAGCGCTCCGCTGTCTGTCTGTTTGCGATCAGCCAGGGCGAGGCTTCGAGTACTGGCAGCACTGGGCACAAATGCGCTTTGCACCCGCAGGGCAGACAACGTGCGTGACACGGATGGGCGGCTGTTGCCCGCGCCCCAGACGGTCATCAACCCGCTGCGGCTGTCGGACAAGGTTCGCAAGCTGACGGGCAACGCGGCGGCCGACGCGCGGCACGACGCCATCATGGAGCAGTTTGGCGGCGACATGTGCATCTACACACGCATGATTTGCGACACGGTCATCACCACCGTCCCCAAGGCCATCGTGCACTGCATGGTGAGTGGCAGGGGTGCACAACATCCGCCTGTGGGGGTCTCGTGCTCTTGGTGGCTGATGATCGCACCCCACTTTGGTGGGATGATGACGCGGCATGGATACGCCCCCGCGCGCGCATGCAGATCCGCAAGAGCGAGAAGAACCTGCTGGAGCGCCTCTTCACCGTGATTCACCACTTGACGGCGGTACAGCTGGAGCAGCTGCTGCGTGAGGAGGACGGCGTGGTGAACGCGCGCAGGGAGGCCCGTTCCGCGCTGGAGGACACCAAGCAGGCCATCTTCGTGGTGCGTGGTGGATGACGGGACGCGGCATCACGGGGCTGCACTCGTCCAAGCCTCTCCACGCTGATCTGTGCCGTGCTCGTTTGCCATGCTGGCCGTGCTTTGCAGGTCCAGCAGGTCCTGGAGCGCCGCAACATGGCCAGCGCCAACGACCGCCCGCCCAACGTCACGCTGTCCGCCAACTGCTTTGCCTACGCCGGCATGCCTGAGCACCTGACCAAGGAACAGCGCGACTTCTACGACCACCTCTTCAGCAGCGAGCACGCACCCGAGGCCATGAAGAGCTGGACTGTGCCCCCCGCAGTTCGCGCCCTGCCGCCGGTGGTGGCTGCGGCGGCCGCCAAGGTGGCTGGTGCAGTCCGTGCTGTTGGCGCATCAGCTGGCCAGGCTGCCCGGCCTGGAGCACCCCCTGGGGGCGCACCGCTGGCTCGCCCATCCACTCAGCCAGGAGGGGGGGGCCCTCCGCCCCCTAGGCCTGCAGCGCCGGCTCAGGTTCCTTCCGGGCAGGCGCCGCCTGTGGTCCGGAGAGCAGCGCCACCTCCACCGCCCGGCGGGCGGTAGTCTGTTCTGTGGCGGTGCTGGTTTTTTCTACGTGATTTAAAGCTGCTTGTGGGTGCAACAGGTTCAAGCTGACGCTCGGCACATGTGACTGCTCAGCCGCCGCTGACCTCGAATCGCGCGCCAAATGATGACCATGCCCCGTGGCAGCTGCCAGGCCCACGCCAAGGAAGCCATGCACACATCGCGTCGGCGTCATTGTGGGGGAGTCTGGGCGTTGCACACGGCGAGCCAAGCAAGCACCACCAAAGCCGCAATGCGGCCACACGTTCCACACGGTGGTGGCAAAATCGACCTGGCGGCACAAAGATCACTGCAGCTGAGCGCGTCTTGCAGGCCCCGTTAGCGCCCCCCCCAAAAAGTAGTCCCGCACACCACAGCATGTCCGCCGAGTCCCGACCCGCATGTGGCTCCAACACCGCCAACCAAGAAAAGGAAAGTCTGCCACTCCCCAGTGTGAGCACACACGCCTGCGCTCTGTCGCCACCAGCGCTGAGCTCTCCCCACGCCCGGCAGTCCGACCATCATCCACGAGAGCCGCCGCCCGCGGCCAGGTGGCAGCACACGCCGGCAGGCAGGCGTCCACAGCGGCATGGACGCCCGTGCTGCAGCACCTGCTACGCCCTGCAGCTGCAACGTGCGCTGTGGCCGATCCCGCCCAGATCGATCTGCTCAGGCTCCCATCCAGCTCCCCCGCGCCGCTCCGTCCAGCCGCCTCCCAGCGAAGCTGTTGCTGTTGCGTAGCTACGCGCGCATTTACTCGCGGTTGACGGGGTCGAAGTTGGACACGGCAGTCACGGCGCCTGCAATGGCCGCCAGCACGGTGCCTCCCGCCAGCAGCGAGTAGAGGAAGTTGCGCAGAGAGGGCGTGACCGCCGCCTCAGCGACCAGCGGGTTGGCCATCGCCGCGCCAGCGGCCACGACGAGGGCAGCTGGGAGCGCCACCTGCTGCTTGGAGACGCGCTCCTGCTGCTGGGCGCTGCGCGCACAGAACGAGCCAGGCAGCACCACAGCGAGTCGTCAAGGCCTGCACCTGCAACCTGCGCTGCCTCCCTCGCGCTCGCTCGCTGCTGCGGGGGCCCCATCCTCATCCTCCTCTGCTCTCCTCGTGGTGGTGCCCCGCCTCACCTGGCGCGCACGGTCAGGCGAGCCGCTGGGCGAGCTGCGCACACGCACACGGCAGCGCACGCACGCGGCCACGTTAGTCCCGCCAGCGCTGGAGGGGCGATGGCGCTGCGCCTGCGCGATTCGACTCACCAGCCACCGCCTTGCGGGTGGCCACGCGGGGAGCAGCGGACAGGCGCGCGGAGGGGGCGATGCAGGCCATCTCGAGCAAGCTGGGCTGTGCGAGTTCGTGCGTGGGACTGCGCGAGGTGAGCGGCCTTGTGGCGAGGCGGATCTGCTTACGCTCAGCCTCCAAAACCAATGACCGATCACACCATTGGGATGGGGAGCCCAAACGCAGCGCACCGGGCACAGCAAGGCCTGGGATGACGTCTGCAACGTGTGGTTAGTCCTTAGGGCGAGCCTGGGCGACGTCACCGCCGGGGCGCGCGCACTACCTGACCCGCGTACCGCTTGCGGGTCTGTGAGGGCGCTGCGCTGGAGCAGTGGACGCCACACTGGGCACAATGTGGCACAAGGCAGAGCCAACATGGCCACTGGCGGGGAGCGCGTTGCCGAGCGCCGGCATGAGCACGCGTGTGTGGCGCATGCTCCATTAGGATGCTGTGGAGGAGCCCATCCGCGAGTCGTTGTGTCACAGGTCTCGGACACCTCCTGCAGCTGTGTCACCAAGAGAGAGCATGAGCAATGCGCGCAGCGAGCCAGGCGCTCAGACCCGTGCCAAGCAGGACGCGCCAGGCGCCATTGGTACCAGGCGCTGGGGCTGTGGTTCCTGCGCCAACTGGTTGGAATCGCAGCATAGTGAGACGCGTGCCCGGACCGGCCGCCGGTTGTGACGTCAGGCTGATGCCAGGCAGCCTTCCTCCGTGCCACCACCCTGCAGCAGCAGCAAAGCAGCAACAACCCGGTGCAAAACAAAATCGTCCTGCGCTTAAGTCGACCGCCTTAGACCAACTCGGCCATCCAGACGGAATGATGTGTCTGGAGTGGGGTTCGAACCCACGCGTGCTCACGCACAGTCGAACGCTCAGCGAGACGGAGGTGCGACGGTGCGCCGCCTAGCAAACTCAAACTCAACTTTACACTATATATATTTAATGCAATAGAATGCAGTGCGCGGAGCCCGCATGACAGGTGCAGCAGCAAAGTCTTGTTTGGCCCACGGGAGGCACTGAAGATGCAGGTAGACAACCATGCAAGCACCAGAAAACACGCACATGCAGCCATCAGACTCGTGAAGCAGCAAAATCGTCACACGTACGCCGCGCGCCCGTGAGACCAGACCAGGAGAGAGGAGAGGCTAGCCACAGTGGTACCAGTAAGCACGCA
>QAXK01000566.1:0-11369 GCA_004335735.1 Chlorella sp. KRBP
TAACATTATCAACACACACGCTGCAACTAGGGACACGTTGCACCTCTCAACACACACCTGAGTGTGGGTTGAGGCAGGTTGCCCCCTGCAGCTCACTGAACTGCTTTGGCCCACAGCTGGGCTTGCGGTCTGAGTCACCACCATCATCGTCCTGGTAGCCCCATGAGCCATACGCCTGCTTCATGTACTGCTGCTCGTAGTTGTAGTCATCACCTGTGTGTGGGGTTGTTGGGGGTTGAGGCAGTGGTGGATCAGGAGCTGTTGGCCTGCCTGATGTACAACGTTGCTCAAAGCTGCAGTCTACACATCTGACAGCTGGCGAATTTTCGCCGCCGAACTTGAGTTCATGCCTTGCTCACCTTTGTGCTGAGGTTCTGGTGCAGCAAGGCAGCACACTGCAAGGCATGCTGCAAGGAACAAGACCAGCCCAACGGTGCTGTGCTGACGCTGCATGCTGTCAGCAGTCTGCTGTAGACCTTCTCCACAAGCTTAAAACTGCAGGACAACAGCATGTGCAGGCGAATGAGGGGCAGCAGCACAGCATGCAGGTTAACTGCTGCAGCTGGCCCACTTGCAACTGTCAGACACTACTGTTGGCCCCCTGTGGATCAGTCGCTGTCAGTAAACCACCATTGGCACACCAAAAGAAAATCTTGCCAGCTAGAAGCATGGTTGTATTGTTTGTGCAGCCGACGAAGCGAACAGAGAGCGTAGAATCCAGGTGGGTTGACACCAACGCACCTTCGACGTCAGCCTGTCCAGCACAGCACGCTGTAAGTATATCCCAGACGTCCAAGTGGGGTTTGAAGAGTGTTGTATGGTGCTGAGTGCCGAGTCAGCAACCCAGTTTCTCTGTCCGTACCTGCTGCCTTTTGACCCCGTGATCTTTTCTTTGACCAGGGACAGGTGCGTTTTCATCGTCCGGCGGCATTAAAGTTCACATATCGCGACTTTTCAAGACCTCGATGACATGTCTCTCCGTGTTGAAATGAGTGCGGTTGCGAGTGTCTGTTGTCTATAGCCTGTCAGACTGCCTCATGATCAGTCAGACCTCAGGTGCAGTGCAGACCAGCCTGGCAGGAACGTGGTCCCTGATGACTGAGACAGTATGTTCATATATTGAGTATGTTCAGTTATCTGGATTATGAGGGGCATCGTAGTCGAATGCACAGCTGCAACACACATTGGACACTGCCAGTCACACTGGACCTGAAATGGGGTTGTGGCTAGGCCCATGAGTGCGCAGAACCATTGCTGCATGTTCACTGCATAAATGTTTTTGAAGGATGCTCGGGCAACAATTGGATGCCGTGAAAAGAGATCGGCAAGAGCTGCAATTGTAATGACTGTCGCTATCAAAGCTTGTGGATGCCAGCTGCAAAATAATGAGATCGGCAAGAGCTGTACTGGCTGTCCCTGTCAAGGCTTGTGCAGAGAATAATGCAAAGAGTGATATAGTGTAGCCTTCAGGGGCCCCCAACCCTTTGGCTCACTGTGACATGAAGATGCCAGCTGCAGCGCTTCCCCATCCAAAGGCAGATATGAAACTCAGTGCATGTGCTGCTGGGTCAAACACAAAGCTGTGTGGCCATTGTCATTCGAGGCCAATTAGTGAATAGTCAAGGTTACAGCACAACATGTCACAGTCAACAGCGTCAAGCTGGCTGCCTGGCCCCCAATCCGCAACCCATACAGGCCCGGACGTCAATCAATAAGCCAGCACAGCACACAACTTGGCTGCACAGAGGAGCCCGGCACCCCATGGTCAGAAGCATGCACAGCAGAGCACACGTGACAGTGCAGCACACATGCCTGATCAGCAGCCCGCACGTCACGATGTGATAGATGCAGCCCATACCCGACCCATGCCAGCGTTGGTGCGAGGGCCTGTCCCACCGGCAGGGGGCCACGGCCCGCAACAACACAGCAGCATGCAAGCGCCCTGTCGTGCAACAGGCTGCAAACACTCACCAACATACTCCAACGCAATAGCAAGGTGCGAAAAAAGCGATATACTGAGAGAGAATCAGACAAACGATCGCAATCACATGTGACAGGGGCTGCTGCCGCTGCTGTCACGCATCAGGAACACACGGCAGCTGTCAGGTCGTTGCGCGGGTGACAACACACACAACAGCTGCGCGCAATGCAAGCCACAGCAGGCGTCTTTCCTGCTTTCTTAATGCAGCCGCAAGATTCACAACACACACACACCAAATACCAAGGCCTGTTTTGGTTTGATTGCATGTGCAGCTCTGCTTTTCAGCAGACGCACAGCAAAAAAACTCTCAGACCAGACTCGCCACACGCATAGTATGGGGCACAACTGCTGCAATCAGCAGTAGCCGCCCACACCGCGCTGCTGGCTTGGGTGTTGACTCAGGATGATGTAACCCAGGTGGCATGTTCCAGCACCGATGACTCATCAGCTTGACATCAACACCCGTAGCACGCTAGCACTTTAGTTGTCAGCGCACCAGAGAGCTACAGGCAGGAACAGTCAGGCGGCACAAACAGGAGACACTGGTCAGAGAGGAACTGTGTGGTGACATTATTACACGAATGCTGGTTTCTGTGGGGGAGAGGGGGGAGAGGGGGCTAGAAGTCCAGATCAATGTGTGCACACCAAGCCACATAAACATACCGCGTCTTTAGCACGTGGCCTGCATACCACATGCACCTTGTGTTGCTGCATGGGAGTGTGGTGAAGAGGGGGAGAGGGCCGTGGGCTTGTCATGCGGGGCATTACAGACCAGCACCTTGTGACCATGCAGCTGTCTGCCTAGTGCAATCAGAATGGACAGGCCACTGCTTCACTCACTTGGCTCATAGCCCTCATAGCCATCATCATAGTCAGCAACTGCTGCCTTGGTGGGGTACACCTGCAGGAGGGCACAGCACACGCAGCATGTCAGCGCTAGGGTGTGGAAAGCTGTGCTGTTGGTGGCAGCTGTCAGCAAAGTGGCAGCAGCCAGGGTGCCAACGGTCACGGAGGGCTCCAAAGGGATGACACACCCCCCAGTGTGGGGAGACTCCCAGACATGCACAACCCCAAGCAAAACGTCAAGCAACTGTGTGTGTGTGCGTGCAGCTGGAATGCGTCCTGCTGTAGGTGTTGGCACATGCAACACACGCGTGCGTTTGGATCAATGCACACAGCAGCCCTTCACAAAAGACATGAAGCACGCGACATCATGAAAGCAGGCGCACATGCGCACGCTGGGCGAGAAAGGCGGCGGACGCACCGCGATCTTGGCGTACTCCTCCTCCTCCTCGTACTCGTGCTCCTTCTCCTCGTGGTTGTAGTCCTTGTGGCCCTTGTGGCTCTTGTGGCCGTGCTTCTTGTAGTCGTCGTCGCTGTACTCCTTGTCAGGGTACTCGTCCTTGGGGTCATCACCGTATGGCTTGTAGGGCTGTGCACAAGGTTGGCACACACGGCAGAGGGAAGCGTCAGGCGCTGTCTTGTGGGGCCTTGGCGCATCAGACAGCGATGCACAGCAGCGCCGTATTTGAAAAGCAGGCCAAGTTGACCCGTGCAAGGGCGCGTGACGCTCCAAACAGTATACACGGGCTGTCCACCAGGGTGTGTGCCCGTCTAAGCATTGTGGCTGCCTCAGCATGATGCTGAGGCCTGAGTGAACAGTACATGCCGGCGCATACAGCTGCGTTGGCTGCACCAGATGCGGCACACAAACTCACCTTGTCATCGTAGCTGTAGTAGGAGTGTGTGGGGCCGTCTGTGGGAGCCAAGGCATACAACAGGCATGGGTGGCAGCGTCAGGCAAGGGGAGGCACTCAACGCAGCACAGCGGGATGTGTCGACGTCATGCTGCAGTGACAAAACGTCCCCGGTGAGCAGTTACCAACTTTTGGCGTGTGCAGGTGTACCACCAAGGGTGGTTCTGTGGATGTATGGTGGGTGTCAAGTCATGGACCCCAGCCACACAGGTGCATGGGCCCAGCGTATTGGAGATGCAAGCAGCCACATGTGAGGAGGATATCAACACAGGCCTTATGGTATCTGGAAGTGTGCCAGAAGACAGGTCGGGCAAAGGAAGAAGCGGGCCCACTCACGGTTCTTGTGCTTGGGCTCCTTCACATCCTTCCACCAGGAGTACTTGAAGTGCACGCACTTGCCCATGTAGCAGCGCTTGCACTTGGCCCAGTGTGGCTTGGCGTGCTCCTCAGACACTGTGGCCAGTGTTGCGAGCTTGCCGTCCTCTGTAAACACCTCCTGGTAAACACCGTCCTCACCGCATGGCTGGCCGTTGTTCTTGGGCTTAGGGCCGGGGCACCTCCTGCTCTTGCCGTCGCACTTGCCGGGCGGCCCATCCACGCAGGGGCCAGACACAGGGATGGAGTAACCTCCGTAGCTCTTGTAGGGCTTGTACTCGCAGGGGCTGGTATTGTCGAATATGTCGGGAGGGCAGGAGGGGCTGTCACCCTTGCCTGCATGACAACAACAGTGACAGGACAAGGTCAGGACACCACACACACCAGCGCAGTGGCCACACAATGGGTGCGAGGGTGGAAGTGGAGGGGGAGAGGGGCTTGAAGCATGACAAGTGGGAGCCAAGGGGTGGTCGATAAACAACAGACAACCCCATACCCTGGACTCTCATCCAGATCCCAACACATTGTCACATGGTTCAAGGAGCAACAACAGGCTTTGGCTGTGCCATACAGCTATGCATGTGCGGTGCTGGTACGGCCGTACACACAAACAGGACGCCTGGAAGGCCACCCCGATGGACTTACAGACTTCTTCCTTGTCACAGACGCCATCCTTGTGGCGGCACACAGTGGTCCTGTAGTTGAACTGGCAGAACTTCTTGCCGACTGGCACGCAGATACGGACGTTATTCTGAAGTGGGAGGGTGCAGGTATCCACCTCCGTGCCTGTATGGTGACAACATATGCCAGGAAAGGAGTGACGGTGAGAAAGAGTGAGGAGTGGACAGTAGCAAAGGACACACAGGTGGGACTGGGCTGAGTGTATTCCTGCCAGTCAATCGGCAAACATTGCCATGACCTTGTGCGTCAAGGATGAGCATGCAAAAGACACTGGGACATACAGCAGTGACTGGGGGGGGGCAAGACAGGCTGCTGAGTGCATCACGTGTGGTGGCACACCCTCAGGTACTTGGTGGTGCATGCAGTGGTTCCAGACAGGCAGCAGGAGCAGCACCTTGTGGCAGTGGGTGTGGGCACTACTGAGACAGTGATGTTTGTGCATGCAGGACAGCAGTCAGGAGCCTGGTACTGACACCAAACACATGGCATCCAGGCGCAGCAACAAGCACAGACCGCAGATGGGGATCAGTGGTGACCCACCTGTGGTAGGGTCGACGCAGACCAGGTTGGTCTTCCAGTCTGAGGGCCAGGTCTTGGGGTTATCGCAATCCAGTGGCTTGTGGGGGTATGGGCCGTCGTCCTTGTAGTCACCGTAGTCGTTCTTGTTGTATTCCACCTTGCGCACGTGGGTGTGGCCGTGTGCTGCAGTGGCAATGCGAGGTAGCGGGAAAGTGGGGGCGTGGCGTTGAGCAGGTTCTGAGGTGTGTGGTTAAGAGGTGGGTCAGCAAGTTGTGTGTTGTGATGTGGAGCTGTACAAAGGCAAAAGGAGCATGAATGGGTTGCAGGGAAGCTGGGCCAAGTGTGTGTGGGTGATGCGTGATTGGGAAAGAGGGCAAGCCAGGAGGTGATGAGACGACGGGAGAGTTGGGCACTGAAGATGGCGTGGGTGGGCAAGTGGTGTTGTAGTGGTTTATGAGTCTGGCAAAGCTGTGGGTGTCCTGCAGACCACTCGCAAGACAGCTGTCGTTGCATTGCTGCGCACAATGAGGCCTGCAGGAATGTGCTGGATACTATGGAGGGCTTGTGGGTCTTGAATATTGGCTGGAAAGCAACAGGTAATAAGCTGTAGGCTTGAGCTGCTCGCAGGTCAAAGTGTGGGTGGTGGTTATGTGTGGGTGTCCTGCCCAGCTGTTGTTGTGCAAACCCCGAGGCAAGGTGCGTTGTAAACCAGCAGCATAAGTCAGTGTGAAAGGTTGGTTGGTTTCAATAACCCAGCGCAAGGCAAAGCCGGCGCTGCTGCAGGGCGATCAGTGTGCTGAACACGGTCTGTCTGCTGCTGACAGACTGACCAGCACTACTGTTGTTGCTCGACGGCGAGCGTTTCGACCCCATTCGCTCACCTTGCAACTCTGCCTCTTCTGCGACAACACTGCAGGCCACAATGGCCACTAGGCACAAGGCCAGCACGAGCTGGGCCTTCATCCTGCTTCGTCGGTTACGACTTGACCACCTGCATTCGCAGTATAAACTGGATCATTGAGCATATGTTTGAAATATATACTTGTTCGAGGAGCCTTTAGCGTCAGACACCGCTCCCGTGGCAAGATGCCACAAGGGTCGGTGCATTGGCTATGCTAAAGACCAGAGACACGCTGCATGCTACGAAATGGATGAAAACATAAGAAAAATAGTAGTAATAGCCTGAGAAAGCTGCTGTATGCACCTGGTGGCTTGGTCAGGGGTTGCCTTTCAGGAAACTGTATTCCAGAGGCCTCGCAACACTCGAAGACGTCTTGATACACGTCTGAAAAAACACGTGAGTATGTCGATCGCCTTCGGCTCTCCTTATATGGCCTGTCTGCTGGTCAACGAACCGTTTGGGTATCCGGTCACATGGTTGAGTAGCCTGTTGTCGGATGCTGCACCTCCAGCTGTCTTGTCATTCAGCTTTGAAGCATCTGTATGTGCTTTAGCACCACGATGATTCTTTCTCTTGTGACATTTCTGTTTGCGTTGACCGTTGGATTGGCCCCAGCAAGGGCCCTCTGGCGTTCAATGCGACGACACACGGCACATTGTTACACAATTCTTACGAAAGTCACGGCGTGAGCGTTCCTTTCGCCTAGCTAGACCTATCAGAGCACATCACTAAGCAACCGTCTGACCTGCCCCTGCAGATCTGCACACCTCTGCCAGCATGCTGTGCTTGTCAGCTGTTCAGCAAGTATGCCGCTTTGCTGTGTGACCTGTCTTGCACGCAGCTTTGTCTTATGCATGTTCACAAGGTGCTGCGTTTGTGGGTTGCCTCTCTAAGGGCCCAGCCGGGACCAGTGTGCAGCAACAGTCACAGCAGCCCAGCACAGAAGAAGGCTAGCTATGATATGATGACGCGTGGCAACCAATGGCACTGTGCTGCAGGAAAATATGTCCGCTGGGTCTCAAGGACCTACTGATCATGGAGCCTTGCAGACACGTGCACTTCAGATCAGTTCAGCATCAGGCCCTGGATGGCAGCTGTGCTGCATGGGCAGTTGCGAGTGTTAGGAAATGCGTGGGGCAGTCATCACTGCTGCTCCTGCACCTCCAAAGGTGTCTGCAACACTCCCTGCGTGTTTCTGGTCTTTGAATTTCACGCGTTTGTCAATGCTCTGGCGCGGTTGCCAGGCAACCAACACGTGCAGGTTCGTACAGACAGTCCTTCCAAGCAACACACTCGAACAGACAGTCACACCCCACACAAGCCTCACAGCTGCTGGCGGCCATGCTGCCCTTCTGGCCCTCCAGAACCACTGTTGTAAGACTAGGGTGGGGTGTTGGCATGGGAAGCTGCGTGTGAACAAAAAGCAAGCCGCTGCTGCGCCAGTGCTGGCGACTTGACTGCTTGATCTGTCTCAGCCACAGCCACACCAGCTTCTTCATGGGCATACAAACAACGCCACAAACTTACCAGTATTGTCTGCGCACAGGAAAGCTGCTGCAGTGCTGGTGCTGGGCAGCAGATCTAGTGCAGCTGCAGCTTCAGCCCCAGATGAGCTACCCCACATCAGTTTAGGTGTTTGCTGTGCTGCTGCTGCCATGCATGGAAGCTGCATGATCAAAGCGAGGCTGCAGTCAGTCAATGATCCCCCCTCCCCCCCCCCCCACACACACTAGGCACTCGCGTCCACGGACCATCTGCTGGGTGCATCGGTTTGTGGCCACTGTGCTAGGCCAGAGTTCACGTGTTGGGTCAGTTGCGCTGATTGCACTATGGCACTGTACTTCACACACGCAGTACATGTGCAGGAAAGCACCGTTGAACCTCAGCACGCCTCGATATGGCATCAACGGGTCCAGAAACAGGCACACGGTGTGGCAAATCGTGATGTACAGTTTTGAGCGATGCTGTATCAACAGCCCCACAGTGACACCACGTTGGCTTTTATCACGCGTTCCCCCGGTGGCATCTGTGACAGCCTCACCTCCTCAGAGTGACTCCTACTATTACACAAGCCATGCCAGCCCATCCCGAACGCCGCTGCTCACACCAGCCTGACACTCCTGACAACCGTTGAGTACGGCATCAAGCCACAGGGGGCTCCATTGCAATGGGTGGCTGCAGCCCCTGTAACACTGAGTCAAGGAGGTGTCACACCTGCGGCAGCTGTGTCAGGCAGGTGTTGCATCTGTGTTAGGCAGGTGTTGAAGTGAGCTGGAACCGCCAGCGCACCATACCCACGTGCGTGTGTCCACAATTAGTGGCACACACCAACTTGGCACAAGGTGCCGCAGCCGCTGTCGGGACAGCTGAGGCACTGAAGGTCAACACACTGCCACATACCACCTGGGGCCCTGTCACACTGCTGAGTCAGCAGTGCTGCCAGCACAGCATCGGATGCCATGCTCAGTGTGCTGGCCCAGCGTCGGGTATGCGCCGCTGCCATGGCACAGCTGCAGCACCATCAGTGCTGTGTCTGTCAGCCTGACTCAGTGTGCTGACACGTGGGCCTGAAACGTGGGCCCCAGTGTGCACAGTTACTGTGATGTCACAGTTGAGGAGTTACTCTTGAGTAACTTGGGTGTTGGAGAGGGGTAAGCCCTGTTTTGCTTCCTTATTCCGGGACACACACAGGGGTTAACTCAGGCGGAGTCTGTTGGTAGGGGTGGCACAGCCTGTGTGAACTCAGTGGGCCCCAGTGTGGCACACAATGATTGCAGTGCTGGGTGTCACAATGATTGCAGCCTGTGGCTCAGGTTGGCCTTGGCAACAACGGTCGCCTCCAAGAATTGCCTTCAAGTTGTTGATGGCCATGGTGCTGGGTGTCACATCCACTGGCCGGCACTTTGTGCAGCCAACTGCAGCCAACCCCATGTCACGGCTGCATGGTGTTGCGTAGGGGTGATCGCAGGACACTGCCAACATAGCCTGGCAGGCCCCTAGCATTGAAGTGCTGGCCCAGAGCTGAGTCAGCCCAGTGTGATTGGGGTCAGAAGCTGAGTCCTGCTGCAGACTCCGAGTCGTCACACACCCAAGGCCTTTCAGAGCGAGAGATCTCCCAGGAGTAACCCTGGACGTTCTGCTGGACACGTATGTGAAGGCGATGCTGCCAAGCTGTGTACACATGCGCTCCTCAAGACCGGTTCAGCATCATGTTGGTGGCAGTGACCTGGTGTGCTGCAACACACCACAGCCGACATTGCAACTCAGTTGCGGCTACATTGACATTGACATTGACATTCAAGTTGAGGGCGACTGTTTGCAGTGACCTGGTGTGCCGCAACATTGACATTGAAGGCCACTGTGTGAGTTTGAAGGCCACTGCTTGAAACAATCCGAAGGCTCTGTTACAACAGGAACCAGGGGAAGTCCCCGTGTACCAGCCCGTCCGCAACACTACACACAGTACACTTCGTGGAGTCCAGATTTCCAGATCCTTTTAAGGATTCACTGTGATACTGCTAGTAGAGTAAGGAGGGCCTTTGTGGGGGCCTACCGCAGGCCCCATAGGTACTTCGCCACTGCTTCTTGGAGTCAGCAACTTGCTGCTGCATGGTGCGCACTGCAGGCTGTGTGTGCAGCACATAGGTGTCAGGCATAAGACACCCTTGCATGATATTGTATGCAGCGTGCTGGTACAGAGCACCTGCAACAACCTCCAGACCCTTCCCTTCCAAAAGCCAGAACAGCCCATACAGTAATCAACCTCAATGCCTCCTTCCACCCCCCTTTTCAACCCCCAAAACAAAGACCCTCTGAAAGAGAAACCCATGCCTATGTTATGTCGGCAGCCTCGCCCGTTCTGTGCCGCCACCTGTCGCCTGCCGGGCGGCAGCAGCACTGCCGGTGGCCGCTGTGTGTTTGCAACAGGCAGGTGGGCGCGTCACGTGTGTGTCCTGTGTTGTGCATCAGGACCACAGCAACATACATACACCCACACTGCCAGTTGAGCCCCTGTGTAGCCCATGTATGAAAACAAGGCGGCCAAATTGGGCCAGACACACAGCAACACACGACCTTGTCACAACGCAGTCAGCAACACAACGAACTTCGTCCTGAGGACACCCATGCGTCAAGTCAAACAGTAAGCATAACGTCAGGGAGGGCAACGCGGCTGTTCTTGACTGCATGCAACATGCGTGCCGCAGAAAGCCACTGAGACCTCCGAAAGCCCACACAGCGCAGCACAACAGCTTGTGCTGACAACGTGTGAGTTGTACATACAACTGAAGGTCTGGGGGGATCCAAAACCCCTGTACGTTACGGTCGGTGGTTGTAGCACAAGGCCCCAAGCCATTGAAGAGAGTCGAGCCCTGCCCCTGAAACAAAAACAAACCCCGGGGTGCACAACCTGCCAGCTGTGGCCGGTCGGCGCGATCGGCAGTGGTCGTAGCAGCATGCCAGGCGACATGCTTGCCAAGGGGACACGTCAGCGCAGCAGCAGCAGCAGCAGCGCTGCACCATGTCTCCCACCCTGGCCCCCACCCTGCCCCCCGTGGGCTCGGCGCAGCGTCGCAGCCGGGGTTTTGGGGGTGGGGTGGGGGTGGGCGTCAGCCTAAGCAACCCATATAGGCACCGGGGTACCGGGACACCCCACTGATCAGGCCAGTGGGTGACCACCCCCTCAGGCTTGCCTGTAATAACATACATATGCCGAGACATGAGCAGTGGCCAAGGCGCCAACTGCTACTCAGTACTACTGTTGATCAGGGGGCAACGTAAGCACATGGGTCAAGCCATGGGCAGTCACTGCTGAGTCACCTAGTGTGCAAAGGCGTCAAGTATCAAAAAACGCAGCGGGGGTGGGTCACCCACGGCGACGACCACCCCAAGCAAGCAGGCAAGCAAGCAAGCAAGCAAGCAAGCAAGCAAGCAAGCAGACAAGCAGGCAAGCAAGCAGACAAGCAGGCAAGCAAGCAAGCAAGCAGACAAGCAGGCAAGCCAGTAAGCCAGTCGTGTGCTGCAGATGCCCTCAACACCCAACTGTGTACTACACAGTGTACATACATACAGTGTACATACATACGTTGAGATGTGAGCAGCCAGCTGCCAATGCCCTCCGAGGTTGAACAACAGGCTACAACAGGCTACAACAGGC
>QAXK01000567.1:0-21687 GCA_004335735.1 Chlorella sp. KRBP
CCCTGGGCATCGTCGGCGCCCCCGACTCGCTGACGCCCCGCACGCGCCTCGTCAACACCGGGTGGATCTCCTGCCTCGGGTCGGGCCAGCAGGTCACGAGCTCCATCGGCGCCAACAGCGCCGCCCGCCAGGCGGACTCCTCCGCCGTCCTCGTCCGCTCGGGCCAGAAGACCTTCGTCGTCGGCAACGGCATGCGCTACCCCGTCAGCGCCCGGGACCTGTCCGCGGTGTCCGTCGCCCTGCGCCTCGACGGACGTCCTGCGGTGGCCGCCCCCGCGAGCTGGCTCAACCTCTTCCCCGAGGGCAGCGCCCTGGCGCCGCTCTCGGTGGCCGACCTCGGCAAGCCCCTGCCCGGGCTGCCCGCCGGCGCGACCGTCGGGTCCGTCCTGCGCCTCGAGGGCGACGGGCGGCACTACCTCGTGACCCCGCGCGGCACCCTCGAGCCGCTGCCGGACGTCGCCCTGGCGATGTACCGGCTGGGGTCGGGCGCCTCGACCCAGGACGTCCCCGTCCAGGCCGCCCAGATCGCCCGGCTGCAGGTCGAGCAGCCCCGCACGGCACCGGGCGACTGGCCCGAGACCCTCCCGACCGTCCTCGAGACCACGCCCTGCGCCACGCTCACCGCGGGCGCGGGCACGCCCCCGGTGGTGTCGCTCGGGACGGTGCCGGAGGAGCCGCCCGCCGACCAGCGCGGCCGCACCACGGTCGAGAACGGCGCGGGCGCCCTCGTGCGGGCGGTGTCCGGCCAGGTCCTCGGGAAGGGCCCGGTCCTGGCCGTCGACCAGACCGCCACGGCCTACGCCATCGACGCCGCCGACACCGAGGTCCTCGCGCGGCTCGGCTACGTCCCCGACGACGTCGTCCCCGTCCCCGTCGCCTGGACCGAGCTGTTCCGCTCCGGGCCCTCCCTCGGCACGGCGGCGGCCCGCACCGTCGTCTCCGGGTCGTCGTGACCCGCACCCGCTGGCTCGGCGCGGCCGCGGTCCCGGTGCTCGCGCTGGGACTGGGTGTCGGCTCGCCCGCCGCACAGGCGGCGCCGGCCGCCCGGCCCGGCACCGCAGCGCCGACCGGCCTCCTCACGGCGGCCGAGCCGTGCGAGGAGGGGCGCACCCAGACCATCACCGACACCCCGCCCGCGCTCATCCGGCTCGCGGCCAAGCGGGCGTGGAGCCTGTCGACCGGCCGCGGCGTCACGGTCGCCGTCGTCGACAGCGGGGTCGCCCGCAACCAGCACTTCCCCACCGGCAGCGTGCTCGACGGGCGCAGCTTCGTCGGCGGGTCGGCCCGCACCGACGGACGCCTCCACGGCACGGCGGTGGCCGGCATCATCGGGGCCCGCAGCCTGGCGCCGGAGTCGGGGGTCGAGGGCCTCGCGCCGGCCGCGCGCATCCTCCCGGTCAAGGTCGTCGCCGACGAGCAGGACCGCGAGGACGGCCCCGACACCGACGCCGGCACGCTCGCGGCCGGCATCCGCTGGGCCGCCGACCAGGGCGCCCAGGTCGTCAACGTCTCGCTGAGCACCGGCCGGGACGACCCGCGGCTGCGCGACGCCGTGGCCCACGCCCGCGCCTCGGGCTCCCTCGTCGTCGCCTCCGCCGGCAACACGACCACGGAGGCACCGGTGCGCGCCCCGCGCTACCCCGCCGCCTACCCCGGGGTCCTCGGGGTCGGCGCCACCGACGGGGACGACGCCGCGGCCAAGGGCTCGGTGCCCGGTGGCCACGTCGACATCGCGGCACCGGGGACGCAGGTCCTCACGACCTTCGGCGCCTGGGGCGACTGCTACCTCGGCGACGAGAACGGCTCGACGAGCTACGCCACCGGGTACGTCAGCGCCGCGGCGGCACTGGTCGCCCAGCGCTTCCCCTCCGAGGGCCCGGACCGGTGGGCGCACCGCCTCGCGATCACCGCGGCCCGCGACCGACGCGACGCCCGGACCGACGCCGTCGGCTGGGGCGTGGTGCAGCCCGTCGAGGCCCTGACCGCCGTCCTCGACTCGGCCGTGGCCGGGCCGCGGGCCCCCGGGTCCGCCCCCCGCCCCACCGACGCCGCCCCGACGACGCGCCTCGCGGTCCCGGTCGTCACGGACCCGCGGGCCGCGGACCGGCGGCAGGTGCTGTGGGTCACCGTCGGTGGCACGTCGGCGCTGCTCGGCCTGGCCCTGCTCCGGCTCGCCCGCCGGCGGCGCACCGCCTGAACCCGGGTGAGGGCGCCGCTCCCCGTCTGGGAGGATGGCGCGCATGACCGAGCACGCCTCCCCCACCACCGCCTCCGCCATCCCGGACCGGCCCTCCCTCGACGGCCTGGAGGAGAAGTGGGGCGCGGTATGGCAGGAGCAGGGCACCTACGCCTTCGACCGCGAGGCCGCCCTCGCCGGTGACCGCTCCGACGTGTTCTCCATCGACACCCCGCCGCCGACGGCCAGCGGGTCGCTGCACATGGGCCACGTGTTCTCGTACACGCACACCGACTGCATGGCGCGCTACAAGCGGATGGCCGGCTTCAACGTCTTCTACCCCATCGGCTGGGACGACAACGGCCTGCCCACCGAGAAGCGGGTCCAGAACTACTACGGGGTGCGCGGTGACGCCACGCTCCACCACGACCCGTCGTTCGAGCCGCCGTTCCGCGGTGACGCCAAGAGCACGAAGGCCGCCGACGAGATGCCCATCTCCCGGCAGAACTTCATCGAGCTGTGCGACGAGCTGACGGTCAAGGACGAGGAGGCCTTCGAGTCCCTCTTCCGCCGGATCGGGCACAGCTACGACTGGTCGATCGGCTACCGAACCATCGACGACCACTCGCGCGCCACGTCGCAGCAGGCGTTCCTGCGCAACGTCCGCCGCGGCGAGGCCTACCAGTCCGAGGCCCCCGGCCTCTGGGACGTGACCTTCCAGACCGCCGTCGCCCAGGCCGAGCTGGAGGCCCGCGACTACCCCGGCGCCTACCACCGGGTCGCCTTCCACGGCGCGGACGGGCCGGTGCACATCGAGACCACCCGCCCCGAGCTCATCCCCAGCTGCGTCGCGCTGATCGCCCACCCGGACGACGAGCGCTACCAGCCGCTGTTCGGGTCCACCGTCCGCACCCCGCTGTTCGGTGTCGAGGTGCCGGTCGTGGCCCACCCCGCCGCCGAGATGGACAAGGGCGCCGGCATCGCCATGTGCTGCACCTTCGGCGACCTCACCGACGTCCTCTGGTGGCGCGAGCTGCGCCTGCCGACCCGCTCGGTCATCACCCGCAGCGGACGGATGCAGACCGAGGTGCCCGAGTGGCTCGTCGGCTCCGCCGGGGAAGCGCTCTACACCGAGGGCATCGCCGGCAAGACGGCGTTCTCGGCGCGCGAGGCGGTCGTCGCCGCGCTGCGCGAGTCCGGCGACCTCGACGGCGAGCCGACCCCCACCCAGCGCAAGGCGAACTTCTACGAGCGCGGCGAGAAGCCCCTCGAGATCGTCACGACGCGCCAGTGGTACATCCGCAACGGCGGCCGCGAGGCCGACCTCAACGCGGCCCTCATCGCCCGCGGCGAGGAGGTCGACTTCCACCCGGGCTTCATGCGCAGCCGCTACGCCAACTGGGTGCAGGGCCTCAACGGCGACTGGCTCGTCTCGCGCCAGCGCTTCTTCGGGGTGCCGATCCCCGTCTGGTACCCCGTCGACGCCGACGGCGAGCCCGACCACGAGCACCCGATCCTCCCCGACGAGTCCGAGCTGCCCGTCGACCCCGCGGCCAACCCGCCCGCCGGCTACACCGAGGACCAGCGCGGCGTGCCCGGCGGGTTCGTCGGCGACCCCGACATCCTCGACACCTGGGCGACGTCCTCGCTCAGCCCGCAGATCGCCGCCGGGTGGCGGCGCCAGGACGGCGGCGAGGGCTCGGACCCGTTGTTCGAGAAGGTCTTCCCGATGGACGTGCGCCCCCAGGCCCACGACATCATCCGCACCTGGCTGTTCGCCACGGTCGTGCGCGCGCACTTCGAGCACGGCTCGGTGCCCTGGACCAACGCCGCGATCTCCGGCTGGATCCTCGACCCCGACCGCAAGAAGATGAGCAAGTCCAAGGGCAACGTCGTGACGCCCGAGGACCTGCTCAAGGAGCACTCCGCGGACGCCGTGCGCTACTGGGCGGCCAGCGGCCGGCTCGGCACCGACGCCGCGTACGACGTCGGCCAGATCAAGGTCGGCCGGCGCCTCGCCATCAAGGTGCTCAACGCGAGCAAGTTCGCGCTGTCCTTCGGCGACGTCGACGGCGACCTCGCGGCCCAGGTCACCGACCCGCTGGACCTCTCGGTGCTCGCCGGGCTGCGCGAGGTCGTCGAGAAGGCCACCGCCGGCTTCGAGGCCTGGGACCACACCCGCGCCCTCGAGGCCACCGAGTCCTTCTTCTGGACCTTCTGCGACGACTACCTCGAGCTCGTCAAGGACCGCGCGTACGGCTCGCGCGGCGACGCCGGCGCCGCCTCGGCGCGCGCCACGCTGCGGATCGCCCTCGACGTCGTGCTGCGCCTCCTCGCGCCGGTGCTGCCGTTCGTCACCGAGGAGGTCTGGAGCTGGACCCACGACACCGGCTCGGTGCACCGGGCCGCGTGGCCGAGCGTCGACGAGGTGCCGGCCGGCGGCGACCCGGCGGTGCTCGCGGCCGTGGGCTCGGCCCTGGCCGTGGTCCGCAAGGCGAAGTCCGAGGCCAAGGTCGGGATGCGCGCCGAGGTGCCGGTCGCCACGCTCGTCGGACCGGCCGGGCTGCTCGAGCACGTCCGCACCGGCGAGGCCGACCTGCGGGCCGCGGGCCGGCTCACCGGGTCGCTGGAGTACGCCGAGGGCGAGGAGGTCGCCACCCGCGACCTCGAGCTCGTGCCGGTCGCCAAGCCCACGGCCTGACGCCCGCCGCTCCGCGGTCCCCCGCCCGCGCCGTCGCCGTCAGCCGCGCCAGCGCAGGCGGACCCGGTCGAGCCCGCGGTGCTCGGGCGCCTCGTCGAGGGAGCCGTCCCTGACCCGCGCCACGACGTCGTCGACCGCGGCCGCCAGCGCGGCCCGCTCGCGCACACCCACCCAGGCGACGGTTCCGCCGAGCCGGGCCTCGCCGGCGTACCGGTCGACCCGCACCCAGGAGGCGGCCCGGGGCGGTAGGCGCAGCGGCCACCCGAGCGCGCCGACGAGCACCCCGAGCACGCCGACCCAGCCGCCGTGCGGCTCGGACACCGCCAGGGCCACCGGTCCGACCACCCACCAGCCGACGAAGCCGCCGACGAGGGCGTCCCGGACGAGGTGACGCCGGTCGGTGCGCAGCGAGTACTCCGCGCGCGGCGAGGCGACGACGACGCGGCCGAGCTCCTCGACGAGCTGCGCGGCGCGTCCGGGGGCGGTGTCCTCGGGCAACGGCACGACCCCACGGTAGGGGACGGCCCGGGCCGCGCCGGTGAGCGGCGGGAGCCCTCAGGCGGGTGCGGCGCCCAGGCTCGGGGCCTTCTGGCGCGCCTCGACCCTGCGCAACCCGGTGGGGCGCACCGCGATCCACGGCACGTCCCAGCCCGACAGCCCCAGCCGGTGCTGGACGACCGTGTCGCGACGCAGGTGGTCGACCCGACCCGTGGCGGGGTCGTAGACGTCGAGGGTGCGGTCCCCGTCACCGGGCAGGACGAGGACGACGTGGCGCGGGAGGACCGTGCTGCCGATGTAGAGCAGGCCCGGCTCCCCCTCGGCGACGACCCGCACGAGGGTGTCGAAGCGCTCGACCAGCCCGTACTCGTCGGCCCCGCGCAGGACGTCGACGGAGTACCGGGTGCCGAGGCGGGAGGCGCCGAACTCGAGCTCGTGCTTGGCCCCCCACGGCGGCGTGCCGAGCGCCCGCGGCCACGGCCCGTTGAGCCGCCGCCCACCCGCGAGCAGACCGTTGGTGCGGCGCATGACGACCCGCTCGTACGCGGCGAACCGCTCGGCCTCGGTGTCACCGGCCGGGGAGCCGGGCGGGTGGGGCTCCCCGGTGCGGACCCAGGAGGCGAAGACCGGGTCGACGAGCATCCGGGCGACGGTCAGGCAGGCCGAGCCGCAGGTCACCGGGGACTGCTGCACCGGGCCGGTGTCACCGGCGCGCAGCCGGAAGGTCATCGCCACGAGCACATCGTCGCCTCCGAAGGCCCCGCTCGCCAAGCAGTGTGTGATTGGGTGTGTCCCGTGGGGGACACACGTCGCGCCGATGTCGGCCGCCTGCAGGGCCTCGCGCTCGCGGGCCTGGCCGTCGTGGTCGCGCTGCTCACGGTGTGGGCCTCCGCGGTGCCGGACCCCCCGCGGGTCTTCGGCCTCCCGTTCGGCGGACCGGTCCTCTCCTCCGTCCCGGCCGACGACGACGTGGGCCGGCCGACCTCCCAGGAGGCCGCGCGCCCGTTCCGGGTCAACGGTCTCGACGACGGCCTGCTCGGCGCCGTCATCGGGTGGACCGCGGTGGCGGTGCTCGCTGCGCTGCTGCTCCTGCTCCTGTGGCGCGCCGTCCGTGCCCTCCTGCGCGCCCTCGACCCGGACTCCACGCTCGAGGAGGACGACACCGCGGCACCGGACCTCGCCCGGGTGGCGGCGGCCCTGACCTCCGACGCCCCCGAGCGCCGTGCCGCGCTCGGCCGGGGCGGCCCGGCCGAGGGGGTCATCGCGGCGTGGGAGCGCCTCGAGGAGACCCTGCGCGCCACCGGCATCCCGCTGCCGGCCTCCCGCACCTCCACCGAGACCGCCCTCGGCGTGCTGCGCCGCTTCGCCGTCGACGAGGCCGCCCTGCAGTCCCTCGCGGGCCTGTACCGGGAGGCCGCCTGGTCGCAGCACGCGCTGACCGAGGAGCACCGCGCGGCGGCCGGCGCCGCGCTCGCACGCCTCGACGCCGACCTCGCCTCCTCCCTCGGCTCCGGACGGGCGGCCACCCGTGCGTGAGATGGCCCCGACCCAGCGCCGCCTCCTGCTCGGCGCCGCCCTCGCGGTGGTCCTGCTGCTCACCCTCGCCCGCGGCCTGGTCGCCGTCTCGGCGCTCGCCTCGGCCGCGCTCATCGTCTGCTTCGTCGGCGTGGTGGTCCCGCTCCAGCGCGACGACGGCATCGACTGGCACTGGCTGCCGCGGCGCGCCGACGAGGTCCCCCCCGAGCCCGGCATCGGCCGCCTCCGCGGCCTGCTCGACCCCGACCGCCACGACACGGGCGCCGCCGAGCGGCTCCAGGACCTGCTCCGCGAGCTCGCCGACGACCGCGGCTCCGGCGGCGGTCGGCTGGCCCCTCCCGAGGACGGCCCGCTCGCGCGGTACCTCGCCGGAGCACCCCGCACCCTCACCCGGACCGAGGCCGAGGCCGTCCTGGCCGACCTCGAGTCACTCACCTCGACGAAGGAGACCGCATGACCGACATCGCCACCGCCCACCGACGCGCCGTGGCCGTCCTCGACGAGGTGGACACGGTCGTCGTCGGAAAGCGGGCGGCCACCGAGGTCGTCGTCGCCGCGGTGCTCGCCGGGGGCCACGTCCTCCTCGAGGACTACCCCGGGCTCGGCAAGACGCTCGCGGCCCGCACCCTGGCCCAGGCGCTCGGGCTCGACTTCACGCGCGCCCAGTTCACCCCCGACCTGCTGCCCTCGGACCTCACCGGCAGCTTCGTCTACGACCAGGGCGCGAGCCGCTTCGAGTTCCGTCAGGGCCCGGTCTTCACCGGTCTGCTCCTCGCCGACGAGATCAACCGCACGCCCCCGAAGACCCAGGCCGCCCTGCTCGAGGCGATGCAGGAGGGGCAGGTGACCGTCGAGGGGCAGACCTTCCGGCTCCCGCGGCCCTTCCACGTCCTCGCCACCGCCAACCCCGTCGAGTACGAGGGCACCTACCCGCTGCCCGAGGCCCAGCTGGACCGCTTCCTCGTGCGGGTGGCCTTCGGCTACCCGAGCGCCGACGAGGAGTGGCAGGTCCTCGGCCGCCGGCTGGAGCGCCGCCGCGAGGAGCAGCAGGCCCGTCAGGTCGTCGACGCCGAGGAGCTCCTCGGGCTGCAGGCCGCGCTCGAGGACGTCACCGTCTCCCCCGAGGTCGGCCGGTACTGCGTCGCCCTGGCGCGGGCCACCCGCGAGCACGAGCACGTGCTCATGGGCTCCTCCCCGCGTGGGTCGCTCGGCCTGATGCTCGTCGCCCGCGGGCTGGCCGTGGTCCGGGGCCGGGACTACGTGGCGCCCGACGACGTCAAGGCGGTCGCCCCGGCCGTCCTCGAGCACCGGGTCGTGGTCCGCCCCGAGCTGTGGATGGGAGAGGTCTCCTCGCGCACCGTCGTGGCCGACGTGCTGCGCACCGTCAGCACCCCGCGGACGATGGCCCGGCCGGCGTGACCGGCGGGTGGCGCCCCACCCGAGCCCTCGGGCGTGCCCTCGGTGTCGGGCTGGCGGTCTTGGCCGTCGGTGTCGCGCTGGGGCGCGGTGACCTCGTCGTCGCCGTCGTGCCGCTGCTCGGGGCCGCCGTCTGGCCGCTCGTCACCCGACCCCGGGTGGCCCCGCGCGTCACGGGGTCGATCGACCGGCTGACGGTCCACGAGGGCGAGTCGTTCACCTGGCGGATGGACGTCGCGCCCGTCCCCGGGCTGCGTGACGTCGTCGCCCACCTCCCCGCCGACCGGTGGAGCCGCTCGACCCCGCTGCACGGCCACGTGGCCGCCGCGGCCGACGGGGTCTCGCGGGCCGAGCTCGTCCCGCTCGGGATCGAGGTCGAGGCCGTCCGCTGGGGCGTGCGCCGGGTCGGGCCCGCCCAGGTGGCGGCCCTCGGCGACCTCGCCGGGATGGTCTGGACCGACCCCGCGCTGCGCGAGGACGCGGTCACCTCGATCCCGCGCGCCGGTCACTTCACCTCGCGCGCCGGCCTGCCGCACCCGTCCGGGCTGGTCGGGGCCCACCGCTCGAACCGGCAGGGGTCCGGGTCCGAGCTCGCCGACCTGCGCCCCTTCCGCACCGGTGACCGGCTCCGGCGGATCAACTGGCCGGTCTCGCTGCGCACCGGCAGCCTCCACGTGACGACCACCCACGCCGACCAGGACGCCGAGGTCCGCCTCGTCGTCGACGCCCTGCGCGACGTCGGCGTGCCCGACCCCGACCGCGGGACCCGCTCGAGCCTGGACACCGCCGTCGACGCCGCCGGCGCGCTGGCCGCCCACTACCTGTCCACCGGGGACCGCGTCGGCCTGTCGGTGCTCGGCGGCACCCTCGTCGAGGTGCCGGCGGTCGGGGGCCACCACCAGCTCACCCGGCTCCTGCTCGCCCTGGGGCGCACCGCACCGAGCACCGGCTCGCTGCGCGAGGAGCGGGCCCTCGGGGCCCAGCTGCGACGGTCCGTGCCGCCGGGAGCGGTCGTCGTCATCCTGTCCGCCCTGGTCTCCGCCGAGCCGCTGGCGCACGCGGTGCGCCTGGCCCGCAGCGGGCACGTCGTCATCGTCGTCGACACCCTGCCCGCCCACCTCGCCTCGCCGACCGCCGCGCCCGCCGACCTCGTCGCCGCCACCGGCATCGAGGACGCCCGGCTGGCCGGCCTCACCTGGCGCCTCCGGCTGCTCGAGCGCCGGCGGGAGGCCCGGCGCTGCGCGGAGGCCGGGGTCCCCGTCGTCCCGTGGGCCGCGACCGGCGCCATCGACACCGTGCTGCGCGGTGTCGGGCGGCGGCCCCGCACGGCGGGAGCGGCCCGATGACGCCCGCCCGCCGGTGGCGCCGCGCGGCCGCCGGGGTGGTCCTCGCCGCGGACGTCCTCCTGCTCCTCACGGCCGCGATCACCGCCCCGGTCCCCGCCCTCGCGCTCGTCGTGCCGCTCGCGGCCGTGACGCTGTGGGCGCTGCGGGGCCCGGCCGGCTGGGGCGCCGTGTGGCTGCTCGCCGGCCAGGTCCTCACGGTCGGTCTCAGCGGGGTGCTGGCCCTCGGCCCCGGCGGCTGGGCGCTGGCCGCGCTGTCCGGGCTGCTCGTGCTCGCGACGCACCTCTCGCTGGCCCTGCTGGCCGCCTTCCCGCCCGGGGCCGGGCTGCCGGCGGCGACGCTGCGGCGCTGGGCCGGTCAGGGCGCGCTGCTCGGGGCGGGCGGCGGGGGGACGGCGCTGGCCGGCTTCGTCGCCACCGGGTCGCCGACGACGTGGGGCCTGCCCGTCGTCACCGCGGCGACCCTGGCCCTGGCCGCGCTCGCGGCGCTCGTCTGGCGGATGACCCGGACGCGCTGAGGGACCCGTCGCCGCGCGGATCTCGCTCTCCTTTCCGGGAACGCCGACGCCCCGCCGGCATCCGGCGGGGCATGCGGTCGGATCGGTGCGGCGGGTCAGGCCGAGCGCTTGCGGGGCGTGCGCTTGCGGCCGGTCTCGGCGTCGTGCCGGGTGATCGTGGGGTTGACGTTCTTGAGGACGACGTCGCGCGTGACGAGGACCTTGGCGATCTCCTCGTCGCTCGGCACGTCGAACATCGTCGGGAGGAGGACCTCCTCCATGATCGCGCGCAGGCCGCGGGCGCCGGTGCCCCGGGCCAGTGCCTGCTCGGCGACCGCCTCGATGGCGTCCTCGCTGAACTCGAGGACGACGCCGTCGATCTCGAACATCTTCTGGTACTGCTTGACGAGCGCGTTGCGCGGCTCGGTGAGGATGCGCACGAGGGCGGCGACGTCGAGCGGTGAGACGGTCGTGATGACCGGCAGGCGGCCGATGAACTCAGGGATGAGCCCGAACTTCATGAGGTCCTCGGGCATGACCTCGTGGATGCTCTCGGCGAGGTCCTTGGGCGTGTGCAGCTCGGAGCCGAAGCCCAGGCCCTTCTTGCCGTTGCGCGACTCGATGAGCTTCTCGAGCCCCGCGAACGCCCCACCGACGATGAACAGGACGTTCGTCGTGTCGATCTGGATGAACTCCTGGTGCGGGTGCTTGCGGCCGCCCTGCGGGGGCACCGACGCGGTGGTGCCCTCGAGGATCTTCAGGAGCGCCTGCTGGACGCCCTCGCCGGAGACGTCGCGGGTGATGCTCGGGTTCTCGCTCTTGCGGGCGATCTTGTCGACCTCGTCGATGTAGATGATCCCGGTCTCGGCCTTCTTGACGTCGTAGTCGGCGGCCTGGATGAGCTTGAGGAGGATGTTCTCGACGTCCTCGCCGACGTAGCCGGCCTCGGTCAGGGCCGTGGCGTCGGCGATCGCGAAGGGGACGTTGAGCATCTTGGCCAGGGTCTGGGCGAGGTAGGTCTTGCCGCAGCCGGTGGGGCCGATGAGCAGGATGTTCGACTTGGCGATGTCGACGTGCTCGACGTCCTTCTTCGAGGAGCCGGCCTCCCCCGCCTGGATGCGCTTGTAGTGGTTGTAGACGGCGACGGCCAGGGCCTTCTTCGCGACGTCCTGGCCGACCACGTAGTTCTCGAGGAAGTCGAAGATCTCGCGGGGCTTGGGGAGCTCGTCCAGGCCGAGCTCACCGGACTCGGCGAGCTCCTCCTCGATGATCTCGTTGCACAGGTCGATGCACTCGTCGCAGATGTAGACACCCGGACCTGCGATGAGCTTCTTGACCTGCTTCTGCGACTTGCCGCAGAAGGAGCACTTCAGCAGGTCGCTGGTCTCTCCGACTCGTGCCACGGAAACGTCCTCCACCTCGGGCTCGACAACGCCCCCGACGCTACCTGCCGAGCGGTCCTGTCGCATCCATTGAACCGCCCACCCGCCCGGCGCGTCGCGCCTGTCCGCTCACAGCGCAACGACCTCCGGCCGGGGGCCCCGGCCGGGGTGTGCGCTCAGCCCGGCAGGCGCGAGGACGGCGCCGCGACCCGCACGAGGAGGGCGGCGACCCGCAGCTGCTCGGGGCTCGGGCGCACGATCCGCGTGGCCGTGGTGAGGGCCACGTGGCCGAGGACCTCCTCGCCCCGGCGTGCGCACACCGCCGTGACCCGGTCGGTCGGCAGGCCCTCGCGGACGGGGTCGCGCGGTATGCCGGCCAGGGTGAGCACACCGTCCGGGCCGACGAGCGCGTCGCGACGGTCGGGCGGGCCGGCGTGCCACCGGGCGCGGTCGGCGCCGACGACCTCCCCCACCGCTGCGGCCACCGCGGCGCCCCGGGCCTCGCCGGAGGTGCCGTCGGGCAGGTCGAGGAGGGCGGCGACCCCGGAGAGGTAGCCCTCGCGCCGGGCCGACCGGGCGCGCTCGCGACGGGCCCGCAGGGCCAGCTCGCTCACCGCCAGACCGACGAGGACGAGCGCGACGGCCAGCTCGACGTCGGCGGGGTCGGCGATGGCCAGGCTGAGGTAGGGGGCGGTGAGGAAGACGTCGAAGCCCAGGGCCGCGCTGAGGGCCGCGACCACGCCGGACACCCGGTCCCCCGCGGCGGCCACCGCGACGACGGCGAGCACGAGGACGAGCGCCGCCGGGGCCTGGTCGACGACGCCGCGCACCGTGCCGAGCAGCGCGGCGAGGGCGGCCGGCCCGAAGGCGGCGACGGCGTGGAGGAGGGTGAGGTCGCGACGCTCGGTCATGCCCCCACTGCAGCACCGGGCCCACGAGGCCGGGCCGGCCCGACGGGACGTTGACGGCGTCCTGACGCGATCCTGACGCCGGTGCCCCCCTGCCCCGCCGGTGCCCCGCTGCCCCGCCGATGCCCCGCTACCCCGCCGATGCCCCCCTGCCCCGCCGATGCCCCGCTGCCGAGCCGATGCCCGCCTGCCCCGCCGATGTGCCATGTCACCCCGGCACGGCACCCCCACCCCGGCGTCGCGCCCCCACCCCGACACGGCACCCCCGCCCCGACATCGCGTCCCACCCCGACACGGCATCGCCATCACGGCGATGCAGGCGGGGTCCGCGTCGTCACGCTCCGAGGTCTAACCAGGTGCTCCGGGGCTGGGACCGGATGCCCACCTCGGCGAGCACGCCTCCGAGCGCCGGGGCGCTGCTCGCCACGCTCCACACCCACCGGGCCACCCGGACCCGACGGCGCAGGCGGTCCTCCCGCAGCTTCTCGGCCCAGAGGACCTCACCCGCCTGCCGTGCATCGGCCCCGTCGGGCACGCCGTACTTGACCCGGCCGTCGAACTCGCCGGCCACGCCCGGCCAACCGAAGTCCGTGTAGCCGATGAGGCCTGCCTCGTCCCGCTGCTCCACCTGCAGCCGCGGGCGCGGGAGGTCGAGCAGGAACATCTGCACGCGGGAGAGGCTCTCGCCGACCGACATCGACATCGGGTCGGCAAGGTCGCGGACCAGGGCGGCGGCCCGGCGACCCCGCGTGCGCGCGGCGATGGAGGCCACCTCCGCTTCCAGATCGGCCCGCGTGCACAAGCCGTGCCGCAGGGCGTGGTCGGCCGCGGCGACGGCGCTCGCCAGCGAGCAGGTGCGCGCGAGATCCACCACCGTGCGCGGCACGGGTGTCACGAGGACCCCGGCCACGCACACCGGCTCGGTCTCTGGGCCGAGGACGGGGTTGAGGAGTCCGGAGGCGCTGTCGTGACGCGAGAGGCCGACGACGTCGACGGCCCCGGGCCACGCCTCGACCCTCGGCATCCCCCACACGGCGGCGGCCGAGGCCGCGGCAAGCACGGGCTGACCGGGCGAACGACCCCGCAGCACCGTCGCGTGAGCCAGGGCGGCGTGGCGTTGCACGGGCAGGAGGCCGGCCCACACGGCTGCCGGCACGAAGACGCCGTGCCGCACCCGGTGCCACTCCGAGGACCGCGTGGGCTCGATGCCGACGCGCCGCAGGTCCGACGCGAGGTGGAGCAGCCCCGGGTCGAACGGCCGTGGAGGCGGTGGTCCGAGCATCCCGTCAGCGTGGCAGGACCGGCCCGCGGCGCGCTCGCGTCATCCACAGGGCGCCGCTCCGCCGCGGGCCAAGTGCGCTGCCGGGGTTCGGTTGCGCTGCAGGGGTTCGGCTGTCGGGCCGGGCTGTCATCGCACCCCGGCGCGTCAGGTCCACCCCGGCACCGCAGCCCCGGCCCGGCCCGGCTCGCCGCGCGGGGCTCGGACGCGGCGACGCCGCCCGGTGCGGGACCGGGCGGCGTCGTCGGTGGTGCGGTGGCGTCAGCCGTTCTTGCGCGAGGCGAGCACCTCGTCGATGAGGCCGTACTCCTTGGCCTGCTCGGCGGAGAGGATCTTGTCGCGCTCGATGTCCTTGCGGACGAGCTCGACGTCGCGCCCGGAGTGCGAGGCGATGGTCTCCTCGAGCCAGCCGCGCATGCGGATGATCTCGTTGGCGTGGATCTCGAGGTCGGAGGCCATGCCGCCCGTGCCCTCGATCGCCGGCTGGTGGATGAGCACCCGGCTGTTCGGCAGCGCGAACCGCTTGCCCGGCGCACCGGCGCCCAGCAGCACGGCCGCCGCGGAGGCGGCCTGCCCGATGACGAAGGTCTGCACGTCGGGGCGGATGTACTGCATGGTGTCGTAGATGGCGGTCATCGCCGTGAACGAGCCACCGGGGCTGTTGATGTACATGAGGATGTCGCGGTCGGGGTCCTGGGACTCGAGCACGATGAGCTGGGCGATGACGTCGTCGGCGGAGGCGTCGTCGACCTGCACCCCGAGGAAGATGATGCGGTCCTCGAACAGCTTGGTGTACGGGTCGAGGCGCTTCATGCCGTACGAGGTGCGCTCCTCGAACTGCGGCAGGATGTAGCGGCTCTGCGGGCCGGGCACGTGGAGGCGGCCGGTCAGGTCTGCGTTCATGTCTCTCTCTCGCGTCGTCTCGGCCGGGGTCAGGAGGTCACGGGGTTGTCGACCCCGGGGCCCGCCATCGTCGCCTTGGTGATGACCTGGTCGACGAAGCCGTACTCCTTGGCCTCCTCGGCGGTGAACCAGCGGTCGCGGTCGGAGTCCATCTCGATCTGGTCGACGCTCTGGCCCGTGTGCTGGGAGATGAGCTCGGCCATCTGCTTCTTGATGTGCAGGAGCTGCTCGGCCTGGATCTTGATGTCGGACGCCGTGCCGCCGATGCCGCCGGAGGGCTGGTGCATCATGACCCGCGCGTGCGGGGTGGCGTAGCGCTTGCCCGGCTCACCGGCGGAGAGGAGGAACTGGCCCATCGAGGCCGCCATCCCCATCGCGACGGTGGCGACGTCGTTGGGGATCCACTGCATGACGTCGAAGATCGCCATGCCCGCGGTCACCGAGCCGCCGGGGCTGTTGATGTAGAGCCAGATGTCCTTCTCGGGGTCCTCGGCCGCGAGCAGGAGCATCTGCGCGCAGATGGCGTTCGCGTTGTCGTCGCGGACGTCGGAGCCGAGGAAGATGATCCGCTCCTTGAGGAGTCGGTTGTAGATGCTCTCGTCGAGGCCGGCCTTCTGGCCGTCGCCCGCGGCGACGATCTCGCTGCTGGTCACGCTGGGTTGCTCCTCGCTCGTGGGGGCTGTTCCTGTCAGTGACCCTAACGCCCGGCCACCCCGCAGCACTCCACCACCCGGGCCGTGTTCGCCGTGAGCGCAACAGGGGCCGGACCACGGCGAGGGCGGGCCCGCGCGCTCGGCGCGGGCCCGCCCCGGGTTCCCCTCCCGTCAGCCCAGCGGGCTGCCGGCAGCGGGGTCGGTGGGCCGCGACGCCCCGGCCGGGCGGCCGTCCGGCTCGCGCACCGAGGTGACGACGGACAGCGCCAGGATGGCCAGCGCACCGACGACGAGGAGCGCGTGGAGCACCCCGACGTGGTCGCCGAGGAAGCCGAGCAGCGGCGGGCCGGCGATGAAGGCGACGTACCCGATGGTGGCGACGACCGACATCCGGGCGGCGGCCCGGGCGGGGTCGTCGGCGGAGGCGCTCATCCCCACCGGGAAGCCGAGCGCCGCCCCGACACCCCAGACGGCGGCACCGACGAAGGCGAGCCAGTCCGGGCCGAAGACGACGAGCAGGGCCCCGACGACGGCCAGGCCGAAGCTGATGCGCAGCACCGGCACCCGCCCGTGCTCGTCGAGCAGCCGCGTGCCGACGAGGCGCCCGACCGTCATGAAGCTGAGGAAGGTGGCGAAGGCGAGGACGCCCGCCCACGCGGGGAGCTCGTGACCCTCGACGAAGGCCACGGCGAGCCAGTCGTTGGCCGTGCCCTCGGTGAACGCGGCCGCGAGGACGACGACGCCGATGAGGAGGGTCCGCGGCTCGAGCCACGCCGAGCGCTGGCGGTCGCGGCCGGCGCCGGCCGCGGCGGCGTCCTCGCCCTCGACGGCCCGGGGCAGGAAGCGCGGCAGCGCCCAGAGCGCCCCCGCCACGGTGATGAGCACCGCCCCCGCGAAGTGGAGCAGCAGCGGCACCTTCGCGGCCGACATCCCGGCCCCGGCGAGGGCCGAGAGGACCGTGCCGCCGGAGAAGGCCGCGTGGAAGTGCGGCATGACCGACGTGCCGAGCTCGCGCTCGACGGCCGCCCCCTCGAGGTTCATCGACACGTCCCAGAGGCCGACCCCGAGACCGACGAGGAAGAGCCCGACCATCACGAGGTAGCGCGAGCCCCGGGCGTCGACGACCGCGCCGGTGGCGAGCAGGCCGACGAGCGAGACGAGCGCGCCGAAGGCCACCGTGCGCGCCGCCCCGAAGCGGCCACTGACCCGGCCGGCGAGCGGCAGGCCCGTGACCGAGCCGACGCTGGCCGCGAGGAGCGTGGCGCCGAGCTCGCCGGCGCTCAGCCCGAGCGCGACCTTGGTGTCGGCGATCCGGGCCGCCCACGAGGCGAAGACGAGACCCGCGAGGGCGAAGACGACGAAGACGGCGGTGCGCGCGGCCTTCACCCGGGAGAGGTCGAGGGTGGGGGCGGCGGCGGGCATGGCGGTGGTCACGGTGCTCTCTCGGGAGGGGTGCGGAGTGGGTCGAATCGATTCGATCGAATCGATTCGATATTCTCGGTCCCATGGCCCGCCCCCGTCAAGCCGACCCCGGACGCCGCCCGACCCTGCGCGACGTCGCCGGTGCGGCCGGGGTCTCCACCTCCACGGCCTCCCTCGTGTTCAGCGGCAAGGGTCCGGTCGCCGCCGCCACCGCCGAGCGGGTGCGGGCCGCCGCCGCCGAGCTGGGGTTCTCCGGACCCGACCCGCTCGCCTCCTCGCTGCGCCAGGGCCGGGTCGGCACGGTGGCGGTGCTCGTCGAGGGACCCCTGCGCTACGCCTTCCGCGACCCCTTCGCCCTCGCCGTGCTCGACGGGCTCGCCGAGGAGCTCGACACCGCCGGGCGGACGATGCTCCTCGTGGCCCAGCCGCTCGACGACCCCGAGGGCGCGGTCGAGCAGCTCGCCACCCAGGCCGTCGACGCCGCCGTCTTCCCCCTGTGCGGCACGACCGACAACCCCGTCCTCGAGCACCTCGCCGGCCGGGGCGTGCCGATGGTCGGCAGCGGCAGCCCGCTCGACCCGCGGGTCGTCCACGTCCGCACCGACGAGGAGGCGGCGATGGCCCTGACCACCCGGCACGTCCTCGGCCTCGGCCACACCCGGCTGGCGCACGTCGCGATGATGCTGCACCCCGGCGCGCGGACCGGCCCCGTCACGCCTGCCGACGTCGCGGCGTCCACCTACCCCGACGCCGGCGGGCGGGCGCGGGGCTTCCTGCGGCTCGCCGGCCCCGACGCACCGCTCGTCCAGACCGCCGACCTGACCGTCGGCGCCGGCGAGGAGGCCGGCCGGCTGCTCCTCGACGTCCCCGCCGAGCGCCGGCCCACCGCCGTCGTCTGCCAGGCCGACGTCCTCGCGGCCGGGGTGGTGCGGGCCGCCGCCGCGCTCGGGCTGCGGGTGCCCGAGGACGTCTCGGTCACCGGCTTCGACGGCGTCGACCTGCCGTGGCTCGACCACACGCTGACGACCGTGCTCCAGCCCGGTGCCGCGAAGGGGCGCGCCCTCGGCCGGCTCGTGCGACGCCGGCTCGACGGCGAGGCGGTGGCCGACGCGCCGTTCCCGGTGTCGCTGCGGGTCGGCTCCAGCACCGCTCCCCCGCCCGCCTGACCGGCCGCCCCCGCACACGCGACGACGCCGCCCCCCGGTGCGGGGGGCGGCGTCGTCGGTGCGGCGGGGAGGGGCTCAGGCCTTGGCCGGCTCCTCGGCCTCGGCGCCCTCGGCGGCCTCGTCGGTCGCGTCGGCCTCGGGAGCCTCCTCGGCGTCCGGCACGAGCTCGTCGAGGTCGACGGCGTTGCCGCTGGCGTCGGTGACCGTCGCGTCGTCGAGGACGGCGGCCAGCGCCTTGCGGCGGGCGACCTCCTGGACCATCGCGGGGATCTGGCCCTGCTGGTCGATCGCCTGGGCGAACTGGTTCGGGTCCATGCCGTACTGCTGCGCGCTCATCACGAGGTACTCGATGAGCTCGGGCTGCTCGACCTTGACCTCGAGCTTCTCGGCGATGGCGTCGAGGAGGAACTGGGCCTTGAGCGCCTTGCGAGTCGACTCGTCGACCTCGGCGCGGTGCTCGTCGTCCTCGAGGCGGTTCTCGCCCTCGAGGTGGGAGTGCACCTCGGCCTCGACGATCCCGTCGGGCACCGGCACGTCGACGGTCTCGAGGAGGTGCTCGAGGACCTTGTCGCGGGCCTGGATGCCCTGCTCGTACTTCTTGGCCTGCTCGGCCTGGGACACGACGTCGGCACGCAGCTCGTCCATCGTGTCGAACTGCGAGGCGAGCTGGGCGAACTCGTCGTCGAGCTCGGGGAGCTCGCGGACCTTGACGGTCTGGACGGTGACCGTGCAGTCGGCGTCCTGGCCCTCGTTGTCGCCACCGGCGAGCGGGGCGGTGAAGTTCTTGGTCTCGCCGGCCGACATGCCGAGGAGCGCCTCGTCCATGCCCTCGAGCATGTTCTTGCTGCCGACCTCGTAGGAGACGTTCGTGACGGAGTCGATCTCCTCGCCGTCGATGCTCGCGGAGAGGTCGATGGAGACGTGGTCGCCGTCCTCGACCGCGCGGTCGACGCCGACGAGGGTGCCGAAGCGCTCGCGCAGCGAGGTCAGCCGCTCCTCGACGTCGTCGTCGGAGACCTCGACGTCGTCGACGGTCACGGCAATGCCGGTGAGGTCGGGGAGCTCGATGGTCGGGCGGACGTCGGTCTCGACCGTGAACTCGAGGTCCTGGCCGTCCTCGAGGGGCACGGCGGTGACGTCGACCTCGGGCTGGCCGATGGCGCGCACGTCCTCGGCCTCGGCGGCCTCGGCGAAGAACTTGGGGAGCGCCTCGTTGACGGCCTCCTGGACGACCGCGCCGCGACCGACGCGCTGGTCGATGATGCGGGAGGGCACCTTGCCCTTGCGGAAGCCGGGGACCTGGATCTGGGACCCGATCGTCCGGTACGCGTCGTCGAGCATGGGCTTCAGCTCGTCGAACGGGACCTCGACGGTCAGCTTGACCCGGGTCGGGCTGAGGGTCTCGACGGCACTCTTCACTTCGGGCACTCCACCTGGGGTGTCGGGTTCACGGACTCGCGTCGTCGGGCCGGTGGGCCGGTCGCTCCGGGGGCGCGCACGGGGCGCGGCGCCCGGGACGACGCCAAAGACCCATGCTAGCGGCCCGGCGCGGGGGCTCCGAATCGGCCTCGTGCGTCACGGATCTTCCGCGGGCCGGCTCGCGGGGGTACGGTCCTGCCCACCCGCGCCGCCGACGGAGGGGGCGCAGCCGTCCTGGAGGACCCCATGGCACCCGTGACCCGCACGACCCGACGCCTGCGCGCCGCCGGCACCCTCGCCGCGGCACTGGCCGCCGCCTCGCTCACCGGCGCCCCGCTCGCCCCGAGCGCTGCGGCGCCGGCCCCCTCGCCCGCGGTCGCCGCCTGCGACCCGGCGGCTCCCGCAGGGTCCGTGGCGCGCGTCGGCGACGGCGCCACCGTCGCCGAGCCGAAGCTCTACCCGGACAACCAGGCCAACGCCTACGGCGTGCTTCCCGACGCGCCGACCCTCGGCAACGGCACGGTGACCATCCGCACGGTCTTCCACATGGTCTCCGACGACGGCTTCACGGCCGCCGAGAAGTCGCGCTGGAACACCCTCATCGCCGCGCAGATGAAGGTCCTCAACGACTCGTACTCCGGAGCCACCGCGGCCGACGCGGCGAACACGCCGTTCCGCTTCCAGCTGGCGAAGACCACGTGGACGACGAACCCCGCCTGGTACACCGTCGAGCCCGGCAAGAACGAGCGCGACATGAAGAAGGCTCTCTACGAAGGCGACTCGCGCACCCTCAACGTGTACGCGGCCAACATCGGCGGCGGCCTGCTCGGCTGGGCCTACTTCCCGAAGGGCTACAACAACGGCCGCGACTACATCGACGGCGTCGTCATGCTCGACGAGTCGATGCCGGGCGGCACGGCCGGCAAGTACGCGCTCGGCGACACCCTGACCCACGAGGTCGGCCACTGGCTGATGCTCGAGCACACCTTCGCCCACGGGTGCAGCGCCTCCGGCGACTACGTGACCGACACCCCGAAGGAGGCGCAGCCGCAGTTCGACTGTCCGGTCGGTGCGGACACCTGCGCCGCGCCCGGCCTCGACCCGATCCACAACTTCATGGACTACACGCAGGACTCCTGCATGAACATGTTCACGCCCGGCCAGGCCGCCCGGATGAGCGACGCCTGGCTCGCCTTCCGCGCCGGTGGTGCCGGAGGGAAGCAGCCCTGACCTCGGCCGCTCGTCTCCCGGTCCGTCCGGGCACCGTCCCGAGCGCCGGTCCGCACCCGCGGGCCGGCGCTCGGGCACACTGCCTGCGTGCTGTCCTTGCGCGTCACCGTCCCGGCCCCCCTCAGCGACGCGGTCGTGGCCGTCCTCCAGGCCGACGACTACGTCACCGGCCTCGCCGTGCACCGCGGCGCCTCGCTGAAGCCGCCCGGTGACGTGGTCACCGCCGACATCGCCCGCGAGGGTGCGAACCCGGTGCTCGACGCCCTGCGCGACCTCGGCGTGCACCAGGAGGGCACCATCCGCATCGACCCCGTGACGTCGTGGGTCTCGCGCAGCGGGCTGGATGCCGAGCGCCGCGCGCCGGGGGCGAGCGCGGACGCGGTCGTCTGGACCGAGGTGGGCAACCGGGCCTACGAGGACTCCGAGCTGAACTGGACGTACCTGTCGTTCATGGTGCTCGCGACCCTCATCGCCGGCGTCGCCATCGTCCTCGACTCCCCCATCCTCGTCATCGGCGCGATGGTCCTCGGCCCGGAGTTCGGTCCGGTGGCGGCGATCGGCCTGGCGCTCGTCCTGCGCAAGGGCGGGCTCCTCGGCCTCGCGGTGCGCACCCTCGTCCTCGGCTTCGTCGTGGGCATGGCGGCCACGTTCCTCGCGGGGCTGGTCGGACGCTGGCTCGGGTGGATCTCCTACGCCGACATCGTCGGCGACCGACCCGCGACCGCGTTCATCTACACCCCGGACCGGTGGAGCTTCGTCGTCGCCGTGATCGCCGCGGCCGCGGGCGTGCTCTCGCTGACGTCGGCGCGCACGGGCGGCCTCTCGGGCGTGTTCATCTCGGTGACCACGGTGCCCGCGGCGGCCAACGTCTCGCTCGGCGCCGCGTTCGGGGCGTGGCACGAGGTGACCGGGTCGCTGGCGCAGCTGGGCCTCAACCTCACCGGGATGGCCGTTGCCGGGTGGCTGACGCTGCAGCTGCAGCAGGTGGTGTGGTCGAGGGTGCCGGCTCGACGCCGCACGCTCGTGCGCGGCCGGCCCGTCCTGGGACGGCCGGAGGACTAGGAGCCCTCCGGCCGGCGGAGCGGGCGACGGGAATCGAACCCGCGTAGCCAGTTTGGAAGACTGGGGCTCTACCATTGAGCTACGCCCGCGCACCTC
>QAXK01000568.1:0-24190 GCA_004335735.1 Chlorella sp. KRBP
GTGCTGACAAGTTCATGCAGTAGATCTTGTCGTGCTGCGCGCAGTGCTGTGCTGCTGCCAGGATGGACTCTGGGGACACAGTGATGAAGAAGCCTGCACTGTAGATTACACGGGCAGCCTCAACCACAGACCAGTTCTCAGCCTTCTTCACATGGTCAGCCTGTGTTGAGTGATGGAGTGTGGGGTGTGCGACAGGCCACGGCACAGGTGGGGACAGAGGCAGCAGCAGCAGCAGGGGCAGTGTTGTGAAACAAGCTAGCAAGCAGTAGCCTGTGCCAGGTTGTGGGTTGCAGTCAAGCTGGGTGGCAGGATCATGTAGCGGGGTAAATTGGCCTGCTTGGCCTGCTGCATCCACTCAGCTGCATGAGCCTGCATCAGCTGCATGACAGCTCGCGTAATCTGACAGCAGCTGGCGCGCACTCACCTTGAAGTTGTTTGCTGCTGCCAGGTTGGCGACCAGGCTGCGCTCACCGCCCACAATGCACACAGCACATGTGCCGGTGGCGGTGCTCTCGTCCACCATGTACCTCACCTACACGCAATAGGGTGAGTCAGACAGTTGAAGTGAGAGAGTAGTGCAGGAAAGTGAAAGCATGAGGGTGGGGGTGCTGTGACAAACCATGTGCCTGAACTGCATGCAGGGGGGATGTTGTGGCAGAGCGAGAGTGATGCGTCAAGAGAGTCGTAAGACAGTGAGGAACTGACTAGGATTGTAAGAGTGAGGGTGCAGTTGTTTGATGGATGATCCTGACTCACGTTGACGCCATCCTTGGAGGCAGTCTTAGTCATCTCTTGGGCAAACTCATCATTGCCCACGCACCCCATGTATGACGTGGCGCCAGGCACCTGGCAGCAGCAGCAGCAGCAGCAGCAGCAGCAGGGTCAGCAGCAGGGTCAGAAGCAGCAGGGACAACTGGGTTATATTTACATTGCTGCAGGGGCAATCAGCGTTGTTATGCTCATAATGCCAAGCCGTGCCATGCCCGGGGGCCAGGGATACAATGTGCTGTGCCCTGCTGTGCCCCACCATGCTGTGCCACAGCCGCCATTGCTGCTATCTAGGCTGTGCTGTGCTATGCTGGGTCTTGCTGAGCCCTCTAGTGGCTGCCTCCCTTACATGGCCTGCCATATCGTCAGCTGTCCTGCCTGTCATCATGTGACTTGACAATAGACAGCGCAACTGAGCATGTGATGCATCACGTGACAGACTTTACAAGGCATCCTGGGGGCTCTGCTGCGCTTTCCTGTATTACACATGCACCTGCTGCAACATTGCTAGCCAGCAAGCAAGGGCGAGCTGCTTTAAAGAGCATCCATGACTGCAGTCACACTGCCGTGGACTATTGTCCCACTGCGCAGCGACTTGGGCAGGTGTTCTGTGCTGTGCGCACCTGCAGCATCCACTGTGCAACACGGATGCTGTTCTGTGTCGCTCCACCGGCGATGTACTCGACATCTGACTGTGCTGCCAGCTCCTTGTACATAGGCACATGCTTGTCCTCTGCCAGGATCTGATCATTCAGCTTGAGCTGCAGGTGTCAGAATGGATTGGCAACAGCAGCAGGACGGTCAGTTGGAATTCTGTGACTTTTCATACGGCGGTGCAAGTGCAGTCGCAAGCTGGCAAGAGCAGCAGGGTGGAGAGTGCCTGGCTGCACCATGGCACACCCCATTTCTGGCACCAGGGGAGTGGTCAGCATGCTGAAAGCCAGCCTGGATACGTGCAACATGCCCAAAGGAAGAAGGATTGATGTTAATGATGGAAACACCGGTGAATGCGCACATCAGCACGGTGGTGAGCGCAAGGCTTGCAGCAGCCGGCTGTGTACTGGTCACTTTGATCTGGTGGTGAGCAGGACCAAGGACTCACCCCATACTTGTCGAGGAACGCCTGGTCAACATTGCTGGAGACATCCAGCAGAGGATTCCCCATGCCCAACAGAGCTCCCTGGAGGCCAGGCATGTTGAAAATGCGTGGCAGGCGTTGCCTTGGCTGCGAGTGTGCGAATGTAAGCACCTTCAATCGGCGGCTGATGGCAAACACAATCCTTCAGAACTAGACACTCAATATTTGGCTTGCCGCAGGACAGCTGTGAGGCAAGTTGAGTAAGATAACAGTTTGGCATTTCAACTGCCTCCGAAGGTTGACAGAAGACAGCGTGCAAGCTCGGAACAACAAACATAAGTCGTCATATGGCGGTTATGAGGCTGTGTGCACGCTTTTCGCTCGTACCAGCCGTATCAATCTTCTCGGGGACCCCAACTTGCCACACCAGAATCATCACCAGGAGCAGAAGGCTGCCTGCACAGCTTGAGCCAATGAGTGAGTCTTCCGAGTACGTCAAATAAACACATATACAATATGCACTGCACATCAGCAGTTCTTCAGCTTCACTGCTCGCTACTGTCGCTGCTTGTTTTCACACCCTGCTGTGCTGCCACAGGCAACAAACTGTTCAACCCGTTTGCTGACGATGACAAGCCCAAAAAGCAGCAAGGTTTCTCTTTCTACAGGTCAGTGCTGTGCGCTGCATGCTTGCTTGACCTGGACCCCCCCCCTGGCACTTGCGTCACACAAGCCTGGCGCTCCCCTCTCTGACCCCCTGGATTCCTCAGCCAGCAACGCCCAAGTGCTTGGCTTTTCGGTCCATATTCGTTCCGTTACATATCTTCGACAGTAAATGTTGCAACAGCAGCCAAAGCATTCACGCAGCAGGGCACGTGGTGTCTGCTGTGCTGCACGTTGACAAACCAGCATCACAGGAGTCACCCACGCTCTTGCAACAGCACACGCCCCATGTTTCACGTATACCTTTCGTACTTGATGCCTCATCCCCTCATCTGCCTCACTGCGTCTGTATGCCTGCCTTGCTGCTCCTGCAGTGACCCTCTAGCAGCATTCACCAAGGGCGCACCAGGTGCTAATGCAGCAAGGGCGCGAGCACTTGCCTCGCAAAATGCAGCAGCAGCACCAGCTCCCGCAGGGCCAGACAGCAGCCAACACTTGCAGCAGCAGCAGCAGCCACAGCCACAACCAGGCGCTCTTGGGGGTGCCCCTGGCCAGCCACGCATGGGCTACCAGCAGCAGCACATGCCACCCATGCCGCAGCAGCAGTACGGTCATCAGCCAGGCTGGCAGGGTGGCCCTAGGCCTCCCCCAGGTGCCCCTCCCGCAGGGTTTAGCAGCCCTTCCGGTCAGCAATACCCTGGCCCACCTCAGCAGCAGCAGATGACCTGGCAGCAGCAGCAATGGCAGCAGCAGCAGCCACAGCAGTATGGCGCCTGGGATAACCCAGCAGCAGCAGCAGCAGCGGGCAACAACAGCAGCCCAGGGGGTCGGGGTGGGGGCAGGTGGGGGGGCAGGGGGCAGGGCCAGTTCTCAGAGAACAAAAGGGGCGGGATGGGTGGTTCAGATGGTTGGAATGGCAGGGGCAGGGGTGATGGTGGGGGCAGGGGCAGGGGGCCAAAGGCACCTAGGTTGGAGGAGGGTGGCGGTGGGTGGCAGGGCATTGGGGCCAGGCTGTATAAGGACTCTTTCCTAGCAGACCCCTGGGCCCCTCTGATGAGGAACCCACCCCAGCCCTGATGTGTGTGTTGTGAGGAAGGATACGGAGGGTATGAAAAAGCAAGCAGGTAAAACCAGGCTGACACGAAGGGGCAGGGGACATGCAAGCCAGGTATCTGGGGGTACATCATGACATGGACGTGCCTTTGCTTCGGAGTGTGGAAGTTGCTGGTACCTTGGTGTGCGGGCGGGGAGGGCGGGGGGTGGCTCTGGGCAATAGCAGCACAGTTGCAGAAAGTTGGACAGCAGTGTTTGCGCACACTGTATGTGTTCCTGCATGCACTGGTGACTTGGCGTCGTTGAAAATGACAAACTGGAGCTCCTGCTCGCAGGGATGGCTGGTGGTGGGTGTGTGCAGCTGCAGTGCAGGCCAGTCCTGAGGCGGCAAACATAGCAGTCCTGCACATGCTGCAGCTGCAACCTTTTGTTACGTGCACACTTATGTTGATTGGTGTTATGGACAGCAGCCAATTGTTGAGCCTTAGCTGGCACAGGGCATGCACGGCACATGCGGCATCCTTGTTGACCAGTTGAGGGACAGTGCAACTTTTCACTGTCTGCAGCAGTCGGTGCGGGCACAATATGTGCCTTTTGTATTTTCAGAGTGCTGAAAAGGGCGTGTGTGAATGTACAGCTGTTCAGGACCGCGCCTGCCTCCTAGTCGATGTCAACATTGGTGATCTTGGCGGGCGGGTTTGAGGCACTTGCTTCTCACATGTGACCAGTTGTCGGCCACGTGCAAAATGTGCTTGCAACACCCTCTAAATGGATTTTTGGCTTTTAGGTTGTATGAGGTCCTTGGTGGGAGACTTGGGGCAGATGACATGTCACGCGCGTCAACCTTGGTCGACGGTGTCTGCATGGTGCACGTGTAACGAGCTCCCCTTATGAATTCCCCATGAGTCGGCTCGAGTTCTTCTGTCTGCGGCTGGTGTTTGGCATCTGTCTGCTTTTGCATCTAGCTCTACAGTCCGCCAGACAGCACGTGGCCAGCATGTCGACCGGTCACAGGCAGCACTCGCTGCCAGTTCAGCTGATGCTTGCAGCAGTAGGGCTCGTGATCATGGCCATCACAGGTGCTTGGCTGCTGCCTGGTATACCCCTGGTCATCTTGATCAAGCTGCTGCACGACCACCCAGCACCCCTTACTTGGCTGCAGGTGGGCGCCTTGTGCTGCTGTGCTGCTGCCTGAGCCATGTCAGCTCGTCAAACTTGAACCTCGTCGATGTGGTGATTGAGCTGTCAGCCTGTGGCTTTCAGACACCAGCAGCCTGCTTTGCTCCCATCTCAAGCTCTGCTTTGACGTATTAACGCCAGTAGCTTGCTGACCCCCGCTGCTGCTGCTGGTCCTGCACAGAGCACACGCGTGTACGGACGTGTGTCCAAGGTTGCAGACACCATCAGCACACACCTGCTGGTGGACCCCCGCAACAAAGAGCTGATGTGGGTCAGCCTGGCCTGTGCAGCAGGCACCACGCTCTTCACTGTGAACCTCATCCTGGACCAACTGGCCCACCCCACCAGCTTCCCCTGGACCGCATTCCTGTTGCGGCAGGCCTTCATGGCTGGTGAGTGGTGGCATGTGTCACACGGCAGTGCCACACTGCTGGACACGCTGATAGACATGCTGCTAGACATGCTGCTAGACACGCACCAGCATGTATACAGGACAGGGGAACGGTTGGAGAAGCACTGCACCCGAAGCTATTGGAAGCCCTCATCTGCACCATATGGCTCATGATCAGGCTATCAGGCTGTGTGCTGGTTCATGCACTGAGCCTGGGCTCTCATCATGATACCGCACTATGGCATGTCTGCATAACAGACAGCCGCACGGTGGTTTTCAAACCAAGTTTACAAACCTTGAAAGCAACGCTCCGTGCCGAGATGTGGTCTTGAACCCTGGTGCATGCTGCAGGCACCCTGAGCCAGGCCTTTGCAGCCAAGCACAGGGAGAGCCACAACAGGACAGCAGTGTACAGGCATCCGCTGGTGCAGGCACTGCTGGGTCGTGTCAGTGAGTGGTGGACGGGGGCCTGGTACGGCAACATCCCTGAGACTGACAGGTGAGCGACGAACTGCTGTGACACTTCATATGGTAGCATCAGCCCACCCATCAGCCCAGCATGATGCTGCTTTGAAAGCTTGTGCTTTTAATGGAGGTGCAGGCAGAACGTCCCAGGGCACCAGCAGTCCGCTCAACCCAATGCGCGCAATGGTTCAAGTTCTGCCTGACCGCATGTTGTTTTGTGTGCCTGCCTGCCGGCCTGTTTGCCTGCCTGTTTGCCTGCCCGCCTCAGGTGTGGTCATGGGTTTGTGCACCACCGCAACGACCTGGATGCAGACGACTGGGGAACAGCACATCTGGACAGGACAAGCAACTTCAGCTTCCTGCAGTTTGTTGTCACGGCAGGTGCGTCCCCCCATCATGATGCTTCAGGGTTGATGCTACAGCTCAGCTCATTCTGAACTTCAACAGGCGGTTTCCCACAACGGTTGGCAGTGGCTGGTGTCATGCCATGACACTGCCTCGGAGGCAGCCTAGGCCCACTGTTGCATCACACTCACAAAGGCTGTCATGGCCACAGTTGAACATTCAGTACAGTGTCAATACACGATGCTGATGGTGTTTGCGAGAAGCATTGTTGCGCACATCTTGCCAACCCCGCACGCGCGCCGGCAGCATGGTATTGTTGTGGACTTGCCTTGTCAGAACAGCCATCGTCATTGTCTCTGGCGGTCAGAGGGCAGAGTACACAATGATCACGGTGATCTGACCTCACCCACGGTGTTGAAGCATTGTTACGCTCCTGCAATCTAAAACAACAATTGTCCCACACACACACCCTGGCAGGTGTCTTCCACAACTGTGGGCTGGGCCCACAGCTGCAGTTGGCAGCCGCCAAGGTGTACCGCCTCAACAGGCAGCACGGCATCGGTATGGCGGCCTACTACGGCGCTGCTGCACTGACGTGGGCCCTGGGCGGCTGGCGTCTGTTTGTGCTGCTGTGGGCCTGGCCACTGGTGGCCAATTGCGGCTACGTGTCGGTCATCAACTGGTGCTGGCATGCATTTGCAGACCCCCAAGACCCTGACAACTTCCTAGGTGCGTTCTGGGGCCGTACCTGGGGCTTGCGTACTGCGCGTTGTGGTACATTCAAGGGCCTTACTAAACGAGAACTAGGTACTGCACAGGTCATGAGGTGGTTGTCTGTGACGGCTTGGCTCCAGCGGTCACAGTATGGCAAAGATCAACTGGCAGCAAGAAACTTGGGCCACGATGCTTGCTTGGCCCCGATGCACACTGTACACAGGCTGCTGTGCTGCGTAGTTCAACAGTTGACATGTTCAATGGGCGCCCCTGGCTGGCCTTTCGTACGTCTCGTGTCAGCCAACAGGCAGCACTCAATGCGCCAACGTGACTGATGTACTTGTGCCATTGATTGTGCACCCTGCTGTGTTGCCCCCATAACCCCTGCCATGCTCTCCCCACCACCCCCTCACAGGCAGCACCATCACTGTCACCGACTGGCCGGGCGACATCTTTGCGGAGGGCTTCCATGTGCCGCACCACCTGAGGGCAGCAGAGCACTACACCCTGTGCCGCAGCCACTGGGACACACACAGAGCCTCCTACGCAGCCAACAACTGCGTCGTCCTGCACGGCAGTGACCCCCTAGCCCTGTGGGCCAACCTCCTGACCTCAAACTGGGGCTTCTTTGCCGCCAGGTTTGAGGACTTCTCGGGAGAAATGACCGTGGAGCAGAAGAAAGCCTTCTGCAGGTATCGAACCCGTGCTCTGGGCAGCAAGCCGGGCAGCAAGGTCGAGGCGTCCGCTGTCGCGCTGGCAGCAAAGGCACAGAAGGCTGCACAGAAGCAGGTAGAGGCTGAAGAGGCTGCCAAGAGGAAGGGCAAGGCTGTGGGCAGCACCAAGGGTGCCATGCAAGCCGGCAACCCCGTTATCAAGGTCAAGGCGACCTGAAGGAGGCTATAGGTGTGTATTGGATATCATGCAGGCAGCATGCGGCATGCTGTCCCCTGCCAAGGGGCCCAGTGGTTGTGAGCATCATGCTCTGTTCCCCTACTGTGTTGTTTGTAAAAGACACGTCAGTTTCCAGCAACGTCTGTGTTGATGGTGACCTGTGGTTGTTTGTCCATACAGGTTCGGGGCACTGCATGCACGTTGTTTGTCACTGACCAACGTTGGCAACTCTGAGAGTGGTGTCCATTGGGGGCCAGGGGAAGGGGGCGGCGCACTTGGTGCTAGAGTGGGCACGCGTACTCTGCAACTGTGCTGCCGCTGCCGCAGCGGCTTCTGAAGCTGCACAGTAGAGTCCGCTCATTGGCTCTGGACATGTTCGAAATGATGGTTTGATGTGTGCTGGGTTTGCCCTGCTTAGCCATCCAGTGTGTTATGTGGTCGATGGCATTCACTGTCCAGGGGTGGAGGCAACGCTGACGGTCAGCCTCAGCACCAGGCTGGATTGTACATGATAGATGATCCATGCTGCGGCGGAGTGCCACTGAGAAGGGTTGGACGGCCCACACAGCACGAATGACTTGTGGAATGCATGTACAATAAGCAAACTTGGTTGGCGGGGCCGCGTGAGCTAGGGCCCTGAGCATGATGCCTTGCAGGTGTGTTGTCAATCAGCAGTTTGTCATTGTGAAATAGAAGAGTGTTGGGGTCGTGTGTCCGCAGCACTCCGTCATTGTGTGTTTGTCAGGACGAAGTGGGCTTGCACTGCCGCACTGCGGTGGTGGCAATGGCAACGCCCCGCATCAAGCCATGCATTTTGTGCTGGCTGGCGTCAGCATTCTATATGTGTTGCCTCCCCAGTTTGATAAGAAAGGGTGCTGCCTGTGTTGTGCACAGCCAGGTCAACTTGAGCTTGAAGCTCTCAAGCAAATAGTGTAACACAGCTGAGCTGCGAAAGGTATGCTCAGGTGCTTCCCAAACATATGCCTGGTTCATGACTAGTGACACATGTGTTTGGTTTGCCTTTATATGGCCTCGATCAACAAGACAGCTTTAGTTTGTTCCAGCAGATGCAGCCATGTCAAGCACACACATCTACAGCCTGTGGACGGACAGTCAGCACACGGCCCTTACACTCCTGTTTTACATCAACAGCCTGTGGAGGGACTGCCCACCACGGAATCCCCCTCAATCACCACAGAATCCCCTCAGAGTGCAACACAACCACATACCAGCCACAGCATCAGCCACCTCTGCAATCGAGCCAGACACAGCGACAGGCCTCCTATCACCACCACTACCACTAGACCGGCCGTCATGCTGACTCATGTAGGCAACAGGTGCATCAGCCACACAACACGGCCACTGCCACAGGTCGCCCCCAGCAGACAAGCTTGCCAGACGGCCCTGGACCGCACGCAGAGCCGACGCTGCCTGCGCCTGCTGCTGCACTGCTGCTGCCTGACCGCATGCCGCAGGACCGGCACTTTGGGCAGCCGCTAGCACAGCTGCTGCTGGTGTGCTGGTGGCCGCTGCGCTGCCTGTAGGTGTGGCGGTGTGTGCAGGCCTTGCTGTGCTGGCAGGTATCACCTGCAAGGCAGTAGGCTCCAACAGCTCCCCACCAGCGTCAAGGTCCAGAGCTGCCCATGCATCGTCGCTGCTGAGGGGCTCACTGCCGCTGTCCCCATGCCGACGCCGCTTGCGGCTGCGCTTGTGCCGCCGGCGGCGGCGGCCGCCGCTGCTGCCGCCGTCGCTCCTGCTGCTGCTGTCAGAGGTGCCGTCCTCACTGTCACTGTTGCCATGGCTCTTGTGGTGAGCACGCTTACTCTTGTGGTGAGCACGCTTACTCTTGCCGGCCTCCTTTTTGTGCTTGTGCTTGTGCTTGTGCTTGTGCTTGGCACCCCTGCTGCTGTCGCTGTCTGACCGAGCAGTTGCTGCTGTGGCCGTCCCTGCTGTTGGGAGGCCACGCCTCAGGGGTACCTTTGCAGATTGGCCCTGAGGGGACATGCTGACAGGCTGTGGCTGTGCTGTTTGCTGTTGCTGCTCCTGCTGCTGCCCCAGCATGGGGTTACTGCTGTGCTCTGCTTTTGTTGTGCCAGGTTGGTGCTGCTGCTGCTGCTCGTTGCGACTGTGCTCGAGCCGTGGTAGCTCAGATTGCGAGGGCCCTGGCTGCTCAGGACCTCCAGCAGCTGTTGCCAGACGACACTTGCCACCAGTTGGCAACTGCACCTCTACATACTGCTGCTGCTGCTGCTGCTGCTGCTGCTCTGCGCTGGCACCCCATGCTGTCATGGCTGCGCGTGACAGCTGCAGCAGCAGGTGCAGGCGCAGCAGCCATGCTGCCGTGAGGAGGAGCAGCAGCTGCTGTGGCCGTGGCAGGTGTTGCACTGCAGCAGCAGCCCCTGCTAGCCCTGCACTGCTGCCAGCTGCAGGGGCTATTGCTGCTGCTGACCCTGGGGTGCTGCCAGATGCACATAAGGCTGCCGCTGCTGCGGCCAGTGCTGGCAGCCGGCTGTCGCTGTCATCGTTCTGCCGCAGCAGCAGTAGCAGCTGATGGCGGCTGCAGGTGAGGGCGTTGGCCAGCAGCAGATCCTCAATGGTCCAGTCAGCAGGCTCTGTGGGGCCAACAGCACAAAGCCAGAGTTGGTGTCAGCTGCATAGCCTTTGCATGTGTGTGTCACCACAGTGTTGTCACCCTCATCTTGACACGCCTGCTTCGACCCCAACAGCTGCACGTGCATGCCTCTGACACCTGTGGGCGCTGTCGTCAGTGAAGTGCCGTAAATGCAAGCAGAAGCGAGCAATCAACAGCCGGATTTGCAACACCAGGGCACAGTGCTGAGGATTGGTTCAATGTTGGAACTTCTCAAGCTGCTCACACAGCTGTACGCGCCAAGCAATACTCACCTGTGTCAGCACACTGCATGCACCCCAAGAGCAGCAGCTGCATGTCTGTGACGCAAGGCAGCCGCACAGCAGAGACTGCAGTCGCTTGCAGCATGGCTAGACCTAGCCCGCCTTGCAACCTGCCCCCAGGTGACCCAACCGCTGCCGCTGCCGCTGCTGCTGCTACTGCTGGTGCTGGTGCTGCCGCAAGCTGCGCATCACCATCTGTTTGATTGGAGTCGCACCAGGTGTGCAACAGATTCCCTGCTTTGGCTGGCCCCCGCCCCCTGCCTGACTGCTGCTGTTGCTGGTGCGTTAAAGGGCTGCTGGTGTGGTGGGCAAGGGAGTGTGCGACTTGTAACAGGCCTCTATCAGGCAGCAGAGGTAGAAGCTGGTGGCACAGCAGGGCCCAGTCTGCTGTGGCCAGGAAGTCCGACAGCAGCTGTAGCAGGGGGGTGTGGCGTGACGAGCGCTGGTCATGCAGCAGCCGCAGCAGCTCCTGCATGCAGCACACAGAAACATGTCACTGTCAGCGCCGGGGAACCACATCAAGGTGCTGCTGGCGGAGTGTGGTGTTGCTGGCTGAGCAGAACACAATCTGCTGAGGCAGGACTGCATGCAAGGCAAGGGCCATGCGCGCAACTATTACAACCTGAGCTGGTGATCCAGGCAGTACACCAACACTAGATAGAGTCACACTCGTGATGGTGCCACTCTGCCCTGCTTTGGGGGTGATCAGGGTGCTGTGTGAATGGCATGTTGCGCAGCACATTAAAGGAACGCTGGGACTGCATGACTGCACGAAGCTCAACAGCCGGTACCGTGCCACAGGCTCCTGCCTGTCCAGTGCCAGCCAACAGCAGCGCAGGACTTGAAATGCTGGGAGTGTGCCGGAAGCTACACTGCTCCTACCTGTGCCACAGCCTGCTTGTCCAGTGCCAGCCAGTCTCCAGCCTGGCAGCTGCGCATCAGCTCATCACTGGCCCAAAACCCTGGACAGGCCCGCGCCAGGTTTTGGACGGTTGGCACCACATCCAGCTCCCTGGGGGAACATGTGGCAGATATGGCAGAAACAATGGGTTTTCCTGGTCTGTGGATGTCACTATGTGAGACAGCTGTGTTTGAAAGCTGTGCATCCTGCATGGCAGATCAAGTGGCTTGTGTGACAGCTGGTTCAAAGTTGCTCAACAGGTTTGCTGTGAGGCCGTATGTCGACACGTACACCACCATCAGGCACAAGAACCCAAACATGCTATGTGTATCAGACCCTGCAGTACCTGCCCTGTTTGCTCTGACCAGGGCAAAAGTGATGACCGATCAAAGTGGCTAAAGGCACACTCCTCGCAGAACCTACCCAAAGTAATGGGTCTTGACAGCAACTGCAACCGGCGACTGGCTGTGCTTGCCTGACCACACCAGATGCCTCCACACCTCAGCGCGCTCTGCTAGCGCATAGTTTGCAAGCGCACGGGCGCCAAAATTGAACTGATGTATCCCTGTTGGGCCAAAGTGCCCAAACCATGCCTTGATGCGATCTCTGCTCGCTGTCAAGAAGTCGCATAGCCAATCAGGGTCCCGCAGCAGCAGCGCGCTGACATCTGCTGGTGCCTGCTCGGCCAGGAGCTGCAGTAGATGCAGCTCTGCCTCCCTGCAGGTTGATACTGCGGTCGGCTCTGCAAGTTGCTGCTGGGCGTTGCCATGGGTGGACCTGGAGTGTGCTGACCTGCTACTGCCTGCAGCAGCACTGGGGTCTGTGTTGCAGGGATGGAAGCATGCCCAGCGCGCAGACGGGCTGATGTGCTGCAGCTGTACCAGAGTACGTATGAGCCATAACCTTGACTCTGCGCGGTGGCTACGGTCCTGCGGGCAGCAACAGAGGCAAAGCAACTGCTCATGGCCGTGCTGCTGCTGGAGTGTACGTCAGCTTGTGAAGTTGCGGAGCTTTGCGTACCTTAATAAGCTGTTGCAACTCGTCTGCTGCTCCATGAAGTTTAGAAAGCATCTATCCCGTGACGCAAAGACCGGACCGGTTCAACACAGGCACTGGGGCAGCATGGAAGTTTGATCTGCGATCTACACTCTTTCATTTCGCACAAACTGTACGTACCGAAGCAAGAACTTCACGCCATACGAAACAAATGATACTACCTCCAGTAGTCAGTGTACATCAAGCCAACGGGGTTGCGGCAGCCCGTGGACAGTACTGCTGTGATTGTGAGGGTACAGCAGGACTGCAACAGGGTCCAAGTAGGCAGCGCCAGTCATGAAGCAAGTGCAGCAGCTGTCATCAGTTTGACCACACTGCTGCTGCTGCTGGGATGACCATTGTCTGCTTGAACTGGATGGGTTGCTTAAGTCACACACCGGCACTGAGTGGTCACTTTGCCGCCTGCTGCACAGCACATGGTCGCATGACTGTTGCACACAGCAACCTGCCCAGGATTGGCCCAGCAGCCGTCACGCAAGTTGAACAGCACGCTGCAAGGAACATCCATTGGTATCAAGCCACTTGGCCTCGGAGGACATGCAGGTTTTGCGTGCTGATGCGATGACTGCCCTTCATATCAGCCATTGGAGGGCCTGTATGGCCCAGTTTGGGCTTTTCTGTTTTTTTACTTGAGTACCTAGTACTTTAAGGATGGTGTCACTGGTAGTGTGCAGGTTTGGAAGGAGTACTTGAGGGGAGGGGGGGACTTGGGCCAATACCTCCAGCAGAAGTAAGAGAAAGATCGGGTAGATATGTTGTGTGCACTTAACCACACAGACTTGGTCACAAGCCTCTCTCCCTAGCAGTTGCCCCCATTGGTGCAGAAGCAGTAGCACTGCTGCAGGGCCAGTCACCACGCCCTGGCAGTTCGGTGCTTGGCACCACCAGCACATCCGCGGAAGGATAACAACGAAAGCTTGTCTCATGGTTAGTGATGCTAGTACGGTTTGAACCCTGAAGATATGCTGCGTCTGCTGGCAGAATTACGAACCAGCTGCAGCCCGATCATGCAGTTGAGCTTGCTAACTGACCTGCCACACACATTCGTCAGAACGTCACCAAGCATGTGCAACCTGAGCTTGAGCATGCTGAATCGTGCAAGACGCAGGGGTGAATCCTCTTTATATGCTGCAGCCCGCAGAACTTCACAGCGATCTTGTAACTAGTGCACGTAGCTTGTTTGACTGTCAGCGCATAATCAAGTTTTTGTGACATGTGGGATCTTTTAGACACAAGATCATGTGAAACGGTATCATTTCAGGACGTGCGCAGCTGCGGGTAATTACAGGAGAAGCGTAGGCCGGGACGTTTATATTGTCAGCCGTCTCCAGCGCTGCTCTTGTCCAAAGACCACGAACCACCTCAAGTCTGTGTTTGATCACCTTCAACTCGGTTTGGGCAGCTTGTGCGGGTCTGTAGCTCATCGGGGGTGGTACCGTTGCAGCAATCCGGTGGTGCCCCGGGGCGAGTGTGGGGACATGCAGCCAAACATGCTGCTTGTCCTGTTCATGGTGTTTTGGATAAGCCTGGGTGAAGCTAAGAGGGTTAGCCCTGACTGCCCTGGAGGATGCATCATCGGTGAGCTTGATGCTGCTTGGGTCACCACTGCTGCATCTGCTGCTTGTCTATTCTCACAAAGCTGTCGTCATTCCTCATTGGCAGCATAACACAACGATATTTCCCATATTTATTGTTGATGTATTCGATTGTAGGGGCATTGGGTCTCTTTGTTGACTGTGCTGCATACCATTGTGCTCTTGCCATCACAGCATCTGTCCCAGCCCCTCGGGAGTGCAAGTGTGTAGTACCCAAGTGCAGCTGGCAGAAGGCCTTCGGGCAGCGCAACACACGGCGCAAGAGGGCCAATGGCCGTCTGGTCAGGCCTCAGGTAAGTAAAAGTGGGCAACCGGTACCATGCAGTACAGGATGGTGTGAATATGATCAGGCTTGACAGCAGGCTTGTGCAGGGGGGCATGCATGCTGTCCCTGCAGATGCATGCCAGGTCAGCAAAACCTTGGCATGTTAGCAGCACGTTATTGCCAGCAGAGTGCGGGAGTGACACTGAGGAGTGACGTCATTGCAGGCAGCAGCTGCTGCCGCCTCAGCACCTCAACGGTTGACTGTGTGCTGCTGCTGCTGCTGCTGCTCGCAACATGTTGCTGTGTGCTGTTGCTGTGCACACTCCAGGCCGCGGGTCTGGGATCCCCAGACTGCAACTTTTGTGAGAGTGGTGCGCTGACCTACAACACCTTTGCAGAGTGCTATGCTGCAGAGGCGGCATTCATTCCACAGGTGCGGCCAGCACTTGACAAAGTGTTTGCAGTTGTGCACAGCAGTCAGTAGCGTGAGCGGGCTTTGCAAGTGCCAGCAGCAGGACCTTTTTGGCACCAGTGCCCTGCAGCCCTACATGTGCTGGCTGCCTGCCTGCATGGAACTAGCTGCAGGGGCACTGCAGTGTGTTCCCTTGAACAGCATGCGCTGCCGTTGTGCGTGGAACCTCTTTGAGCTGACTGACTCTGGCAGCCTAGCAGACATTGAGATTGCAGCTCCGGCCCTTTGCTGCAACGCCTGCTGTGTTTTTGCGGTTCCAATGTTCACAGGGTCCTTCCATCCAGACAGCGTCATACCCTGCTCTCTCAGAGGGCCGCATGAGAGCAGTCGAGGCCCTTGCATTGGTTGATGATGCCTTTGCAACCCTGTCTGCAAGTGCAGCAGCAGGCACCACCGTGAGCAGTGCAAACAACAGCACTGCCGTGGCCCCAGCCCCAGCAGCAGTCGTGACCGAAGCAGGTCCCGCCACAAGCACGGCTAGCCCTCAAGCCAGCCTGCCTGACCCTGCAGCCCCTCTGCAGCCTGTTGCACTGCTGTCAACAGGCCTGGACACAACCACAGCACCAATAACAACAGCAGTAGTGGGTCAGGTTGGCAGCAGGCGACTGCTGGGTCATTCTCACCGCAGGCACATTCTGCAGGCCTGCCCCCCAGCCAACCCTTGCCTGGTGAGCTCTTCAGGCTCAGCGGCTGTCCAGCTGGCTGATAGGTACCTGTCTTGCAGCACATCCAGCAGCGGCTGCACCAAGCACATCAACTTGTGGGTGCCTTGGCTTCTGTCCGGCAATGGGGCCAGTGTCAGTGACAGTGGGGCCTCCGAGGAGTCCCACCTTGCCACACGGCTGTTTGGTTTCATGCCTGTGGTTCATGCAAACTCTCCGCGCTGCCAGCCAGCTGACATGCAGCAGACCGATGTGCTTGAGTTGCACTGCCATGGGAACTGCAACGAAGCCTGAGATGGGTCCAGCAACCTGAGCATCTGTTGTATTGTGTGTGCTGTGTATCACGTTTTGCGGTCAACCCCAGGTCACCTCCAGTATGCTGCGCTGGGAGGCGCTGTTCCCCGGCACCACATCCACAACAGATGTGACTATCCCTGTAGGCACCCCGGTGGTCCTGCATGGCTGTGCACAGCCCAACAGCACAGTCACTGTGCGCAGCATCACAGTGCCCCTGGGAGCTACGGTGAGTTTCGAGATGTGTACTGTGTGCATGAGGCAGATGCACAAAGCATCAAATTGGTCCATTTATGGTTGGCTGACAGCACCACAGTCAATGTGCGCACCATCACAGTGCCCCTGGGAGCAACGGTGAGTCTGGACCTGAGGTGTGCTCTGTGGCTGCGTAATGCCAGTGCCTGCGGCATCACAAATGGTTGACGAAAGGTTGCAGCACCAGAAAGCCTTGTGTGCCTGAGTCTGATGAACGCGTTGCGTGCTTGCGCTCTGCTTCCTGCGCACAGCTCGTGATAGGGGACTCGCCGCTCAACCTCAACCTCCAGAAGATGAATGTCAGCGGGACCTTCCAGATGGGCACACCTGCCTGCCCCATCCAGTCCCTCATGAACGTGTTCATCCCAGGAGGCGACTCCACATTTGGCATCTTTGTGATGCGCAATGCAAGCTACGATGTGCACGCCGCTTTCACGGTGAGGCCGGATTGGGGCACTGCAGTTTGAGGCCCTCAAACTGTACCTTGTACCACAGCTCACCTGTGGCAGCTGCTGTACAAGGTACAGTGTACACACATGTGATCGTGGGTCCAGCTATACCTGTGGAGAAGTACTGACACCAACAGCCATGCATGCCGCTTGACGCACTGACTTCCAACTGGGTGCGTCACTTCGACAGTAACAACAGCGCTGTAACACTGACATGCTGCATGTTCACAGGGCGGCATCACTTGGACCCGCATTGCCAGCACAGTGCTGGCGGGTACCAAGGTCATCCCGCTGCTTGAGGCGGTGCAGTGGAAGGCTGGGGACACGTTTGTGCTGACGACCACCAGCTGGAAGGATGAGATTGTCAACCAAAACGAGGTCCTGACGGTCGCAAGTGTGACCAATGGCGGCCTGACGGTCAACACTGTCAAGGCGCTGCAGTTCAACCACTATGGGAAGGAATATAAGGCGGAGGTGGGGCTGCTGACACGAGGCATCCTGTTCACCAGTGACGCAACATCCACCTCGACGGGCTTAGGTAAGCAAGCCAGGTCAGTGTGCAGTGCGGCTTTCGGTCACCCTTGGACTTGCAAGCGTCTGAACATGCCCAGGAGTGGTGCCTCTTTACTTGGTGACGGCACTTGTTGAGAAAGCCAGGTTGGTATGCATGGCGGCTTTGGGTCATGCACACCAGTTGATTCGAGGCCAGCGACTGCCTGAGACATCTCCGGTAATGACGCCTCTCTGATTGGTGACGGCACTTCAGTAATGCTTCTGGTGAACCCCTGACACTTGCGGCCACACTGCGCTCTTTTGGTGCAGGTCCCAACACTCTGCTGTTGACCCCCAACGCGCGTATCTCGGGTGCCGGGTTTGAGCGCTGGGGAGCAAGGAACGTTGCGGGGCACTACAGCATCCACTACCACTTGGCTGGAGAGACGACAAATGCCTTTGTGAAGAACTGCGCCATCTACAAGTGAGTGTGGTGCTCTACAGTCCACTGGCTCATACATGTATATAGTTACCGCAGGCATCAGCCGCTGGCCAACACCCCAGCACCAGTGGGCATGTCTGGTACACTGCCGTCTTCATCATGCCTTGGTGTTTTGCGTTGTGCTGCCCGGCAGTCGAAACTTTCTGGCAGCGCACCAGCAGCTGCCATCGCTTGCCTCAGTGCTCAACACCAATTTGTGCCGTACTGTTTGTCGTACTGCCTGCTGTACTGCCACAGCTCCAACTGGCGCTGCATCACAATCCACGGCACCAATGCAGTCACCCTTCAGGGCAATGTGGGGTTCAACGTGCATGGCCACTGCTATTACCTGGAGGATGGGGTGGAGGAGCGCAACATCATTGACAGGAACCTGGCGGCATACGTCCACCCAATCCAGACAGCAGGCAGTGGCGGAGGACAGCAGGTGGGAGGCCAATGCATTGATGCACATGCATCCTGATGTTGCGCGAGACTAGCCTGGCAACACCAGAGGCTGCTACTCTTCATGACACAGTCATCAGGCTCAGCTTGAGTATGATTCAAGGCGTGTGACTCATCAGGATCAGACTGTTATCAGCTGTGAGTCGACCATGTGCACTGCAAATACACATCGCCGTGGCATCACGTCCGCCGCTGAGGGTATGTGTGCTGCCAACGGTTGCAGGGCACAGACAGGTGGCAGAATGCGGCCCTGTTTGACCCCACAGATGCCGGGGCTGGGGGTTTCTACAGCCTGAGTGAGTGCCACTGATTGCACCTGTTAGGCTCAATCCAGATTGCACCATCATGCTGCAGTTGAACTGAGTTTGTTACTGGCAGCTGCAGAGCGCTTGATGCTGTCATGGGATACTGTCACCTACAGCCTAGCACTGCCTGGTACACGGATCTTAGCACGGAGCTTGGCCCAAGTGACTGTGGTTTTAGCCAACATGAGTTAAAAGCGGGAGCTGTGCAGACACTGGAATGCAGGCCTTTTAGGCACGAGACAGCGTCACCACGTCACTGAAGAATGTGTGTCTTGCTGCTGCCGCTGCTGCCCTTGCCGTCAACTGCTCATGCACACACGCGGTGTCACCCCACTTGCTGCATCCCCTCAGACGCGTACAATACTTGGTGAGTGTTTTGTGTCAGAAGGCTTTTGCTGTTTCAGTAGCAGTGTGTGCAACACATGCCTGACAACAGGTTGCACCTTATGAGCGTACGAGTTGCGTACTTGCTCAACAAAATGTACTTTGTCATCCACACAGAATTGCTCATATAGTATTTGAAGCAGCTGGCCACCTGCGTGCTTGATAACAGTATGCAAGTGGTGCATCAAAGACAGTAGGCAGGGAGCTCGATCACGCTTCACAAACGAGCTGTCAACAGCTTATGGTGTGTGAATTTCCCCTCCCTCCGTTGTGTTGCACCCAGGACGAACAACGCAGCATCAGGAGGCTTTGCTGGCTTCAGCTTCCCCCACGCCCCCCGCCCCATCAAGGACAACAGACTCGCCAAGAAGGCCAATGGCTATCCTTTTGACCCCAGCCAGCGGCCCTTCATCCAGTTCAAGGGCAACACAGCACACTCAACAGGGTACAACTGGGAGCACGGGGGCGCGATCTACTTTGGCGGGATGATCATGTACAAGACCGACCCCAGCGACGGCCAGGTCAAGGTATGTCCCGTCATGTATGGATGTAAAGACTCTTCTTCGGAAGCCGATGAAACATATGCAGGCAGTCAGTAAGCTGATGAAACATATGCAGGCCGGCAGTTTGCTGAGCTGTAAAAGGCAGCAACTCCTGCCATCTGCAAGCCCAAACTTTGTTTGTCAAAACTGCTCAAATATGGCACCTAGACACCGCTGACGCCACTGGCAAAGCATCTGCTGCTCGCTGCAATGTTTTGCACCACGCAGTTGTTTTACAACAACGGTCGGGGCAGCATCCAGTCTGACCCCTTGTGCCCAGATCCCAACTGGCCAGCTGGGCAGTCTGGTGCTGACGGCGACTGCTGGGTTGGCAGCGCCAGAAACACCAGGTGGGGGTCATGTAGGGTTGGTGCCAGAATGTTTTGATAGTCCGTTGACTGTCCACTTTTACCAGTGCAGTAAGTGCACGTTTGCCGGTGGATCAACTCGCAACGTTCAGGGGAGGCACACATGCCTTTGCACACTGTCGCCGGGTCTGCGCTGGGGAGTGCTGCTGCATGCCGGTGACCGTGGCACGTGATTGATGCAGGAATGCTGACGACACTGGTGAGGGCTTCATCATCATGGAGGACACCACCACAGCCCTGGCCAACGTGGGGATCATGTCATGGTGAGTCGCCCGCATGGCCTGCCCCAGCCGGCGGAAGCTTGTCGCCTTGTGCTGACCCGCTGGCAGCCTGAACAAACAGGAGTCATGGCTAGAGACACGTCACAAACTGCAGCTGTAGCTCAACACAGTGTGGTTGACTCGAGCACTGCTGAGTGTGCGCCACCAACCTGCCGCCTTGTGGCATCAAACAGGACCAGCTGTTAATGTGTGCCCCTCACGCAACTTTCAGGGCTTGAGATATGACTCCCACATTGCGCCTGGTGTTGACCTGCAGGGGGAGCCGCATCGAGGTGCGTGGCTTCCAGGCCTTTGACGTCTCACGCAGTGCTGAGTACCTGGGCCAGAGCTTCATGACTGATGCTTACGTCAAGGTCAACACAGACAACAGCGTCAACGGCTGGTCCAACTGGCCCTTCTCATCCACAGAGTACTACTGGGAGTCCTTCCCCATCAAGGTGAGGGCCTGGAATATCACCATCAACCACATACAAACCTAGCGTCTGCCGGTCTGGGTGTTGCTGAATTACTGTTATTGTTACTGTTATTGTTGAATTATCGTTAAATTACAGTGGCTGAAGAGGCTCATTCCCAGTAATCATTCACTCCCAGTAATTATTCAAAGACCCTGCCACTGATGATGCTGCTGGGTGGGACCAATGCACTGCTCAACAGGCTAGCCAGTACAGCACTGGGGGTACCAGGGCCATTGCTGGCACCATACTGTGTGGCGGATGCAGGCTCAGTACTGACTAGTTGCGACAACATGCCACAGTGTCACAGTGTCTCAGTGTCGCAGTGACGCAGTGACACAGACTAAGCCGCTTGCTTTTTGCGAATAAGTTTACATGTGGTGTCTGCGTGTGCAGGGCTTCGAGTGGTATGACACCACAACTACCACCATTCTCTCCAACGTCACGTTTGAGAACTACAAGTACCGACAGTTCACAACCAACCCAGCTGACTGGTGGTATTGGCAGACGCCTCACGCCTTCCGCATGCTCTCTCACAGCGACCAGTACAAACCAGGTGAGCAAGAGGACCGCGCTGGTGGGTTGGCAAACCACTGGCCTTTGTTGGACCGACACGCCTCCACCTCTGGCCTTTGGGTTTGGTACCCTTCTGCTTCAACTAGCCTAGCGCTAGTGCTAGCATTACCGTAACATGATGTGTGAAAGCACTTGGGTACTAGCCGGCAGCTAGCAGCAATGATACAACGGCGTCAAGACCGTCTGTCATGCCTCCTGGCTCACCTGCTGACCGCCCAGCAAGAGATCAGCATCGTGTTGCTTGAAACATATCTAAAGCACGCTTGCTGCGTCCCCGAGCTGTCTGTGTTCCTGCGGTCTTTTGTGCTGGCTGCAGACAAGACAATGATGGTGACCAAGGGCATCCGCTGCATCAACTGCGACTTTGGCACCTGCTCTGGTGGCACCTGCACAGGAGGCGCCTTCTTCAGGGTGGACCAGACCTACAGGGGGGCCCACTGGCTCTTCAACTGGTGCGCTGATCATTAGTCATGCTGACTGTCTTATAGCTACGCACTGCGACAGTGAGGCGGCAGTGGTGAACAACGTCGCCATAACTTCCATGGCCCTGAGGCCCCAGGAGACCTTCTGATCCTCCTGAAGCCTGACATGGAGACCTTTGAGCTGCCAAGACTGCCAAGGTACAAGCATAAGAGCTTGTTGGCGTCACTCATGCTGTCACTCAGGCTGCTGCTGCTGTCACTGCTGCCACTGCTGCCACTGCTGCCACTGCTGTCTGCTTGTGCTGCCGCCAGGCTTGACTCTGACGGCAGCGTTGTGCGCCACGTGGCACCCAGCAAACCTGCCGGCCCCTATCTCATCACTTCAGCACCCGACTGGTGGAAGCTGAGCGACAGCACTAGCTGGAAAGAGCCCCTGTTTGGCGGGCAGTATGGCCCCGTGTGGGTCAGCCCAATGCCAGCAAACGAAGTGGCAGCACGGCTTGAGATGCGCGTGCAGTCCGCGTCTGGGCAGAGGTTCACGGTCGGTGAGTATCAGGGCGAATTTGCACAAGCTAGGCGTTCAGCACAACTGGATCCTGGAAACATGGCATTCTGGATGCCTGTTGTCCGCAGCAAGTCAAGATCGAGTCAGTACCACTCGTGCAGGGATGTTACACTTGGTGGCGCAATATCACGGTGTCAATGACCCCTGTGCTTTGCTCTTACCCAAAACCACAGCTGTGTTTGATGGCCCATCTTGTTGAACTCGCAGCCAGATGCATAAGTGTGCTGCTGCCTTGCCCTCAGGTGCTTTTGATGGTGAGGACCCCACCCGCATCGGCTATGTCAGCCAGTTTGGAGACGTGTCAAAGTTTGTGCCGATGACTAAGACAGAGGGCACGACTGGCATGACAGGTAGGTGATGAGTTGAGTCCTACCTTGCCCTGGAATGTCTGCAACAGGTCCTCATGGTTGTGTCCAAGAGGCAGTCTTCTGCACGGCCTGTACAGTACAGGTGCTATCCTATCTGGATGATCCTGGGGTACATGGCATGTACATGGCATGTGGGCCAGGATAGCACCTGTACTGCACAGGCCATACACCACTATAGTGCCCTGGAGAAAGCAATGCATTGGCCATGACAAGCTACACAACCAGCACCCTTGCAAAGTGTGTCGTAAAGCTTTCCACCCCGTGTTTGAAACCAATCCCGTGTGCGCAACTGGTGTGTCTGATTTTGTGTGCAGGGCAGTACGGCTGGTATGCTGTGTGGAACAGCAGCAGCCCTACAGCGTACACAGCGCCCAAGCGCCTGGAGCTGATCCTGTTCAATGTACCCAGGCAGAAGTGGGTCTACTGGACCTCCTGCTGGCCTGCAGGTGAGCTGAGCCAATGTCACTTCAACACAGCCTGTGTGCTGGCAGTACCGTACTCTAGTATCCACACTGTACAATGGCCTGCAGGTGAGCTGAGCCACTGTCACTGTCATAGTATGACTCAGCCTGTGTGCTGGCAGTACTATCCACACTATACAACGCAACACAACTCCAGAATAGCAGCTGAGTGCAGGCCACCAGCTTGGTGGCAGCCAATGCACGTGCATTGTTTGGCACCATCACTGACTGGCAATTGTCAACCTGGTTGTGTGTAGTGAGCATGTTGCGGCAACGCCAGGGTGGGTACAAGGTTTGGATCTGCATCCATGCAGCACGACATGCGATGTTGAACGTGGCAGTGGATGTTGTACAGCAGGCGTTGGCACAATCAGCATCATCATGCAGCTTTCAAAGTTTACGTTGCATAGCAAGCGGCTGGCGTAAGGTCCGATTGAATCCATGTTGTCTAGTGCTTTCTGTGTCACTCTGCTGCAGGCACCACATTGTCAGTGGCAAAGACATTTGACGGGGCCTCCTGCCAGAATGTGCCACTGACACCGGTCACCAACAGGGATGCCCTGCTGCGCAGCGGTGGTGACAAGTACTGGATTGACACCAACAACTGCCTTCACCTGAAGCTCACAGACCCTGGCCACCCCTGGCAGTACACCGACAACTTCACACGGGATGGGCTGTATGTGGAGGAGGAGGTGTGTGGCACCTCATCATTCGCATTCCACCTGTGACTCAAATGCCATTGTGGACCATTGTGGGCATTATGGCCAAATGCCATTGTGACAACACCGGCACAAGCCTGGCAATGCTTATCACTCAAGCTTGTGCGTTGGTCAGACATCATCATGATGTTGGTGTGATCGAGTGGCAGTGGTGGCCGCACACGGCAGGGCTTCTGCCAGCAATGTCAAGCGCACTCGTTGGTGGCAGCAGGTGTGTGCCATCGCTTTGATACCCTGCCTTCTGCCTTGCTGTCATGCTGCAGGTGCGCTGGTATGACCTGCGCTACACAATCACCACCAACATGAACTGTGCCGACACATTCTTCTGCCCACTGCCGGTAAGTTGATGCTCAGAGGCAGCACGTGCACAAGACCCAATGGCGCAGTAGTGGCACCAGTAACAATACAGCTGCCTGCTTTGAGTATGTTTCCGCAGTACAGGCAGACTCAGTCACTGGCAGTCCCTTCAGCATGATGACATTGGGCCAGCCTCATACACAGCCTGTACGGTACACTGCACTGTACACCCGCCACAAGTCGACGATTACAGGCTGACAAGCCATTACCAAATCAAATTCATCAAACTTAAAAGCATGCGCTGACATTTGGCGGGCACATTTTCCACGCCCGGCAACATCATCAACGCTGTGTCCCCCACTGCTCGACCTGCAGGGCGACCCTGCTGCCCGTGTGCCCCCAGCCATCACCAGCCAGCCCCCATCCTGCCAAGACACCCAACCTGCTGGCGACACCTGTGGCAGCGTCAAGTGTGGGTGGACCTTCTGGCCGGGATGCAGCAACACTGCGGTCATCAATGGGGGCCTCTGCCAAGCCTCTTGTGGCACATGCCCTGCTGCACCACCACAATCCCCGTCCCCGTCACCCAGCCCCTCCCCATCCCAC
>QAXK01000569.1:0-18648 GCA_004335735.1 Chlorella sp. KRBP
CCGCGCCGGATGTAAAGCTCAGACGCGCACACACCACACACCTCTTGCGTGCCCTCGGGGTCAAACGTGAGCGGGTACACGCGCTCGTGCGCCGTGCCTTGGGGGAGGAACGGCCGGCTGCTGTTGCTGAAGGCCGAAGACACGTGCACAAAGGCCTGCACGCCAGGCAGGCCCCTCGCCAGCTCCAGCAGCAGACGCGTGCCCTGCGATTAACAGCGCGTCGCCACGCCACGCCAAGTGGCATCATCATCTGTGAGGTGCATGGGAGTCAGTAGCGCACAGGAGGGCTGTTTTGCCAACGGTGCATCATACATCTCACCACGTAGTTGTGCGTGAGCGTGAGCTGCAGCGGGTCCTCCAGTGCGATGCGCGCGGCGCAGTGGATGACCAGCAGCCTCTGGCCCGGGCGCTGCAGGTCCGCCAGGCTGCCCACGCGAGTGCGCTTGCCCTGTGCATCCCAGTAGGGCAGTGAGGCTGCCGCGGGGGGGACGGGCGGCAGCTGCTGCAGGTGGAGGTCGCCGTTGCCGTCGGCGTCGGTTGGGCTCAGGCCGTCGGGCGTGCCGCTCCCCGTCGCCTCCAGTGGCACCATGGAGATGACGGCCGCTGCTGGTGGTGCAGGTGTGGCAGCAGGGCCTGCAGGCGCTTCTGCTGACCCACTGGTGGTGGAGCTCGTGAAGATGGAGTCGCGCGCCAGGTCTCCCTCGAGCAGCACCACCTTGGCAAGCAGCTCGGGCTGGTCACGCACCAGATGGAAGAGGCCGCTGTGCAGCAACCTGCAGGTTGTGGCTCACCACGGTGAGCTTGCTTGCGCCTCCTTTCTGCCCGCCAGCCTTTTTTGCGCCTACACTGCCGGTGCAGCACTGTGTGTGTGTGGGGGGGCCAGGGAGCCCGCGGGCATCGCGAGCGTCGGGTGTCACGGTGCCGCGCGATGGGTGCGGGACGAGGCGGGCCCCTGCGGACTCACTTGCGCAGCCGCGCCTCCGCGCTCATGCCTCGCTTGCCGCGGCAGAGGACGAAGACGTCGCGCAGGTCGGGCGCCGTGCGGAGGAGCTGCTCGAGCACCAGCGATCCCAGGTACCCGGTGGCGCCGGTAAGCAGCACGCTCGTGCCGGCCAGCTCGCGGCGGACGGAGAGCTCTGCCATGATGCGAGGCCTGTGTCTGCTGTGCGCCAGGGGCTGCAGGCTGTGTCCGTGCGTGCGGCTTGACGGGTGCACGCGCACGTGCTCGCATGGGCAGCCGGGTGCACGGCGGCACTCCACAGCGCACGGGGCAAATCAAAGGCCGCAACTGTGTTGCTGTTGTGGCGCGTGCGGACCATTCCCACCCTCTCCCACCGCCGCAGCAGACCCAGCGTGCGCATGAACGGTTGAACGCCACAGCCAGGGACAGTCACAAAAAATGGCGCAGGCAGGCACGAGCAACCCATTCCTGCCGCCGTCTTATGAGCACCTGGGCCTGCAGCGCTTCACCCAGCAGCAGCAGCAACAACAACAAGATGTCGGAATTTCGGCCAGCGGAGCGCGAGCGCGCGACCAGCAGCAGCCTCCCGAGGGAGCGACGTCCGCCCTCTCAGGCCTCACCGTGCAGCAGATGCTGGACCTCGACGTGGAGGGAGTGGCGCTCATCATTGACCGCCACCAAGCCAACACCAAGAAAGCCGTGCTCGTGCGTGCACTCTTGGAGCACCACTCGCCTGCGCTGCTCATGGTGGTGTGCACTGCAGACGCGCCGTGGGTGTGCGCTGCTCAGTGGCGTTGGGCTGCGGTGTGCATGAGCGCACGCAGGACCAGCTCATGGAGATAAAGCGGCGGATGCTGGGGGTGCAGAACGGCGCCGTGGACGACGAGGCGCGGGCTGGGAGCCTCAAGCTTGCAGCCAAGCAGGTGGGCGACGCAGCTGGTTCGCGCAGCATTCTCAGCCCAAGGCAGAGCTTACAGGCGCACGCTGCTCCCACCAACTGCAGGCCGAGGTGGACCTCCTCCGCTTTGAGCTCGGGCAGAGCACGGCGCGCGTCAGCAAGCTGTCAGAGGTGCTGCGCAGGTGAGCGCCGTGCTCCTGGATTGGTGTGCAGCACACGCACCTGAGCAGAGGGTGCTGGCGCGTTGTGGGCGCACCAATGGGAGGCAAAGCCCCTGATGACACTGTGCCCCGCTGCCTCCTGTGCCGCAGGACGTCGGTGGCCTACAGCGACGTCAAGGAGAGCAAGCGCACGCTGGGGCTTCTGCTGCAGGCCTTTTACGCCTGGAGGCAACAGGCCGTCGGGCACAGGCAGCGCAAGCAGCGGCTGCAGCGCGGCCTGTACTGGTACAACGTGGTGCGTTGGGATGGGATGGGGTGCCGCCTTGGTGGTCCTCCACCAGGAGCATGCCATGTGCCACGGCATGCCGTGGGCGTGCCACCTCAGGGCCTGGTGGGCTGTGACGCCCGCACTGCGCTTCATGGTTCGGCCAGTGTCACACGCCTGGCGCAGGTCCACTTGCGGCGGCACGTGCTTCGCGCCTGGCACAAGGTGGCCCTGCAGATGCGCCACGAAACGCTGGTGCAGCAAGGGGAGGCTGCCAAGCAGCAGGCCGTGGCGCAGACCACGCAGACCTTCCAGGCACAAGTGGATGCGCTCACGTGAGGCCTTCCTTGCACATGTGCTGCACCCAGCGTGCATTCGCTTGCCTTCATCCTGGTGCACTTGCCATCTCTGAACGTACAGGGCATGCGCTCACCGGGCTACCTGCCTGTGGTGGTGTGCGCGTGGTTGCTGCACGCTGCAGGCAGCAGCTGCACGAGATGCACGCTGCGCTGGTGCGGGAGCAGGAGCTGAGGGAGAAGCTCGAGGAGAACATGAAGCAGGCCTTCATGCGAGGTGCGGCGATCGCTCTGTGGGTGTGAGCAGCCAGGAGCTTTCACTGCGTCCACACGCCAGCTGCCACGCATGGTCCTGCCAGGGGCCACATGATGTACATGAACTGCGTGCGTGTGCTGCACGTGTTGAACAAATGCGGCGGTGTGCAGGCGTGTGCGCGCTCAACATTGAGGCCATGTCCATCATGAAGCGAGGAGCCCCACCCTCTGGCGTCAACCCCTTCCCCGTCAAGCTGTCAGGCGCCGCGCCCCCACCGCCCGCCCCTGCGCCGCCGGCATCGTCGTCTGTTGCAGCCACCGGCCTTGCACACCCGCAGGGAGTCTCAACAACAGCGGCGGCAGGTGCGCGTTCTGCCCTCTCTCAAAAAGCTAGCCACCATTCTGCTCAGTTCAGGCTGTACTCGAGGTGTGCCAAAGCTGCTCAGAAACGTCCCAAATTATCATCAGGCGTGCATGCGGGTTCGTCTGTCCAGAACCGCACCTGTGGGAGGCGCGAGAGCAAGAGATGTGGAGCGCATGCATCACTAGCTCACGACAGGAGCCACCAGCTGAGCTCACAATCAAAGGAGGACAGAAAGCAGACTTGGGGGCGAGCGGTGCGAGGGGTTGGTGCGCATGGGGGGAACTGCGCTGGCAGCCAAGCACACACCGGGCGCTGTGCAACACGAGTGAAATCCTCACACTACTGGCGACGCGCCATGCAGCAGCAGCAGCGCCGCCACCAGCCCTCTCTCAGCCATGGCGCTTCCACCCGGAGAACAAACAATTAGCACGGCACGGCGCTGGGAACTGACTGACAAGTGACTTTCAAATGATGCGGCCGGATGGACAAAGCAATCTGGCATGAACAACGGCATGAACAACATGGCGTGCAAAGAACAGCACCGCACACACTGTCTCTGTGCGTGCGTGCCTCGGCGAACCACGACCGCTCCTAACACTGCACTCGCTGCCGCGCCACGCAGGCTTTTAGCCCCTCATCTGCCACAGGGCCGGCGGCAGTCACTCCACACAGCAGATCCCAAACAACACATGCCTAACACGTCCTCACCATCCTCAACCTGTTCCAATGATGGGAATGCACCTGTCTGTCCACCTTACACCTGCACCTGCAGGCAGTGCCAGCCCCAACCCCGGCAACGTCCACACCTCCACCGCACCACCCGGCCCACCCGCAGGAGGACCTAGCAGCGCCACCATGGGCCCATCCCCCTCCACCGCCGCCGCACCCCGCCCAGTGCCCTCGCCCGCACCTCCCCTCGGTGGCGGTGGCGCCACGGGAGCAGCTGCAGCGGCGGCGGCGAGCGCGCGGGCGGGGCGGCCGCTGGTGGAGCGCGCGACCCAGCAGGCGGGAGGCAGTGGTGGGTCGCCCAACCCGCACTACCAGCCCCTGGCGGTCCCGTCCCCGGTGTCGGCGCCCCGTGGGCCCGCCAACCTGCCGCAGCCGGCAAGCAGGGACGCAGCCGCCGCACGCGCCAGCCTGGCACACCCGCTGGCACGGCAAGGGTGATGGCCAGCCCTTGGCGGATCCCCCTGCCACGGCAAGGGTGATAAGTGGGTGCACGCCCAGACCGACCAACACCCGTGCGGCGCATGGCGGGCACCTCGGCAAAAGCAGCAGATGAGCGTGGGTGAGCATCATCCTGTTGCGTGCGACGCTGCGTCCAGCACTGCCTGTGCCATGTGTTGGTGGGGGTCACAGGCTGTGGGGCACGTGGCAGGCGTGGAGCGCGCGTCATGTGGTACCTCACGTGCCACAGAGCAAGACGATGAACGCTCTCAGAGTCTGGTGTTGAGAGTGTGAGTGAAAACGATGGGTTGCGAAACTGTGCAACCCTGGCAAGCGCCGGCATGAAGATGGCCGCTCGCAAACAGCGTGAACGTCCATCACCACCACCAGCATCATGTACAGCGCAACAACTGCAAAACCAGTGCAGCAAGCACCGTCCGGCGTGACCACACCAAAGTGCTTGCTGACTCCGCGTGGACGTCACAACAAAATCTTGTGAGAACAACCGACTGAGGCGCCGACCAGCACATTGCGATCCAATGCTACGCGATCCATCAGAAGAACGTCTCTGTGCAAACGCCAAAAGCGTCCCAAGTGTACAAGTCTTTTGCCCTCTGTATGGGAAAGCTCCCCGTCCTACCTGACGCCAACCTTCCTTTCGCACACGCTATCAACGCCACGACAGCTCCCACGCTACCGCAGCAGCAGCCACAGGGGCCCTTATCCTGCTCTTACGTGGCTGTTGCGCCCTGCCTCCTGGAACCTCCTGGAACCACGAACACCAACCGGGCGCACCCTGCCACCTCACACCCTCTAGCCCCTCCCCTTCCACACGCCTCCTCACATCCCCGTGAAGATGTGGCCGTGCGCACCCAAGCACGGCTGCTCACAGCTGCCGTTGCTCCCCCCTCCTTCCCCCCATCCCCTGCGCCCTTAGGGTTGTCCGTTCTCCAGCTCCATGGGCCTCAGCAGGGGCACGTACCCCACCTGCATGAGCGGCTGGCAGTCAATGGCGCCGTCCATGTCCTTGTCAACCACCATGAGCACCTGCACGGCGCACACACGCAAGGCACGACGGTGTGGCACAACGGCCCCCCTCCTCCTCCTCTCAGCTGGCCTGTGCTGGGTTAGAAAGGAGCGCGGGCTGAGCGTGGGCATCAACTACCCAGGTGCCCGAAGGTGCATGCACGCTGCATGTGCGGCGTGCAGCGCGCCCTGCCTGTGGAAGGTGCTGTACCCATTGCAGTGTCCAGCAGTCACTGAGTGTACAGAGCGTCGCCTCCCTCCTCCCTCCTCCCGCCCCTCCTCTCCTCCTTTCCTCTCACACCTGCGTGGACCAGCGGGGCCCCACGGGGATGACCAGCCGCCCACCAGGCGCCAGAGCGTCCAGCAGCTGAGGGTGCAGCTCGTCCGCCGCCGCACCCACGTGGATGGCCTTGTAAGGCCCACCATCCAGCACGCCGTCTGCATGCACTTGCACGTGCACATGCCTTCATGGACCTGTTGTGCGGCCACGCTGACGTGCACACCAGCACGTCTACGAATCACACGGCGCCCTGGAGCCCCACCTGCAGCCCCACAAGATCACAGACGGCCCTACCAGGCAGACTGCTAGCACTGACACACCCGCTGCTGCCGTGTGACTGCCCGGGCGCCTCACCGTCAAGCACGTTGCCAACCTGGATCTGCCAGCACGTGGTGTCAGTGCGCAGCTGCGAGCTGCAGGCCGCGATGCTCGCCATGCTGCGCAGCGCCAGCTCTGGCAGCTTCTCCACGCCCAGCACGTGCCCGTCAGGCCGCACCAACAACGCCATGCACGCCGTCAGGTAGCCCGAACCTGCACACGACCGCCAAGGCACGCAGCGCGTGTGGAGCCCGCAGCGTTTGGTAAAACACACGCCAAGGTGGCGGGCGGCAACCGCGGCGCACCTGAGCCCACGTCCAGCACCTTTGCCCCAGGCTTGAGGCGGTCCTCCAACAGGTCCAGCGCGATGGCGTGCTGCGGTGCACCAAGGCGCAGGCAGGCAATTGGCCGGATCGCTTCGACACCGACTGCAGGCCCCGTCCCCCCGACTGCGGCGCAGGAGCTGGTGCAGCTGTGTGGCTGCAGCAGCGCTCTGCTGCGCTCACCATGTGCGGCGCGGAGATGGTCTGCCCTCCGCCGATGGCCAGCGGCGCGTCCTGCGGGGCGGCAGAAACCGTGTGCCGCACCTGCTCACACGCCGTGCCCACGCCACCGGCTCTGTACACGCCTGTTCGTAAGGCTGCCCACCTTGTAGATGGTTGCGATGGGCGTGTTTGGGGGGCAGAAGAAGGACCTGTCGACCTTTTGGAGCGTGCGGATGGTGCGGGTGCCGCGCAGGGCGCCCTTGCGGACCAGGTGCTCCACCAGCCCGCGCTGGGGGTTGGGCTGGCTGGTGCCAGACTTGCCCGACGTGAGCAAGCGTCTCAGCGTGTTCATGCTGCGGGTCCCGTGTGCTCCTCCTTCTTCAGGTCGTCACGGAAAGAGCGTCGAAACTGCGGCGACTCGCTGCGACGATGCGATGCGATTGGGTATGCTTCTCAGAGTGAACTGCACGCTGCGTTTGCACGTCTTTGGAGACGTCAAAGTCGGGCCGCCATGACACAATCACGCAAACTCCTGCGAGTAGAGCTCCTCCGCGGCCAGGTCGCACGTCTTGAGCATGCCTGCACGCATCCACATGCATTGCACACGGTCCTGGAGCTCCCTCCAGAGCGCACTCTCCACGTTGCACGCTGCGTGCTGTGCGACGCGCACCTGCCGCCTCAAGGAGCAGCAGCTCGTCCAGCAGCACGTCCGCCACGTCCTCCACGATGTCCTGCGGCCTGAGGCCCGCCTCCTGCAGCGCCGAGGCCGACAGCAGCAGGTTGTCCATGAGCGCCTGGTGCTCCAAGAATCGCCTGCAGCAAGGCACAGCAGGCAGCAGCAAGCGTGACCTGCTGCACAAGCATCCACACGACAGTCCTTGGCCAGCTCTGCTCACCGCACGGCCACCTCACCTGCGCGCCTCGTGCACGCTCTCCACCATGTCGCTCGCCACCGGGTCCACAACTGTCCCCGACACAACGCCGCCCTGCCTGCCTGCTCCTTCAAGCACTCCCGCCTGTTCCGCCGCCTGCGCTGCACCGACGCTGGCGAGCTGCTCAGGCTTCTGCTGCCCTGGTTGCGCCTGCGGCGTGGCGAGAGCGGTGCTGAGCTGCGCTGGCAGCACGCGCCCGGCCGAGACCGCAAACGGCCTGGCGACCTGCTGCTGGGCGGGGGCCACGCTGACGCTGGCGCCGGACTGCGTACCCTGCTGCTGCTGCTGCTGCTGCTGCTGCTGAGTGCTAGGCAGGTCGATGCCGGAGCCGTCCTGAGCTGCTCCCATCCATTTCCGCCTGCACAATAAAGAGTGCCCTTAAGGGGTGTGTTGCTGTCCTCACGCACAGCATCAGGGCGACCACATAACAAGACCTCAACCGCCCGGGCCCTGCACAACCCCGCTGCGGGCACACAAGACTCATGCGGCCCCCACACGCGCCTACCTGATTGCGTTCTCCGTCTCCTCCATGCGCTGCAGCTGCGCCATGACCCGGTGCAGCACCAGCACTGGGTTGTCCGCCGGAGCAGCAGCAGCAGCAGCCGGCGCCCCGGGGCCCACCAGCAGGCCCCCACCCGCGCCCTGGCTGGCTGAGAGCCGCTCCACCTGCTGCTGCAGCTGCTGCGTTGCGTCCTGCAGCCTGGCCAGCAGGCTCTCCAATCCGGGATGATGGGGTGCTGGGTGCTGGTGAGGTTGGCCGCGGAGCTCAGGGTGGTATGGGGCCGGTGTGCTGCCGGGCCTGCGAGGCGCCACAAGCAAAACCCTAGGCACAACAGTGGTGGGCAGCGCGGCCCTGGTACCACCACCCTAACAGCAGCCACACGCCGCTTGCTGCTCGTGGACAATGCAGGGCAAAGTCTCACAGCTGTGGCAAAGTCCCTCAGCACCACACCACAACCCTCACCATGTGCTGCCCCCGTCGCCCTCCTCCCTGGCGGCGCGCTCCCTGTCCTGCTGCAGCACCCACGCCGCCTCCTCCTCCAGCGCCCGGATCTCATCAGCCGTGTGCTGCCGCCCCAACCCCCCGGCGCCCCACTGTGCCGCCTCCCCTACATGCCGCGCTGCTGCTGCTGCCCCCTGGCGGGACGCTGCTGCCACGTGCTGCTGCTGCTCAAGTTGACCCCCGCCCACACCGCCCAGCTGCGACGAGCGGGCACCAATGTGAACAACACCACTGTCTTGTGCTGCGCCACGCTGTTGTTGCTGCGGGCCGTGCAGCAGGCGCTGGAGCACGCTGCGCACCAGCTCCCGCTCACTCTGCGCCCTCACAGCCACGCCACCACCCAAGGCATCCCGTCCCTGCAGAGGCTGTGCGGGTGCTTGTGAGGCGGGGCGGTGTGGTGCGGGCGCCGGCTCGCCGTAGAGCAGCACCTGCCTGAGTGCCGCCTTGAGCTCAGTCTTGCGCTGGTGCTTGCCCTTGCGCAGCTGACCCGTCGGGGACAGGGTGGCGCGGACGTGCAGCGGCTCGGAGGGCGGCAGCAGCAGCGCCGGGCGGACGCCGCCCTGCTGCCCCGCGGATGCAGCCGTCCCGTCCCCACCCGCTGCCTCAAGCTGCTGCTGCTGCTGCTGCTGCTGTTGTTGTTGTTGCAGGGCGGGGGGGATGAACCAGGCCCGTGGTATTGCGGGTGGTGGAGGCGGTGCGGTGCTGGGTGGCCCAGCTGGTGTGAGGGCAAGGGGTGCGCCTGGGTCGTGTGGGGGCCCTCCTGAGGATTGCTGCGGCCAGTGCTGCTGGCGCCAGCTGCCTTGCAGCATGCTGGCTAGCAGGTCCTGTATGGCGTGCCAAACGCACACCGCACCCGCGTTGCATCAGCTCTTGCCAGTGCCAGTGCCACCTCAAGGCACAGGCACAGGCAACAAGCGCCGTCGGTGACACGTCCCTTGAGGAGCTATCATTTACCTTGTGTTCGTGCAGCTGCTCCTGCGTGTTCCTGACCATGTCCAGGATGCTGGCCTGCTGCTCGGCCAGCTTCTGCGTAGCTGCCAGCACATCCGCCTGGAGCGCCGATGCCAGGGCTGGCGACGCCCCCACCGCACCACCGGCACCCTCACCCCCCTCACCGCCACCACCACCGCCACCACCGCCAGGCATGTTTTCGCCGTGCCCGACCGTGAGCGCGGCGATGAGAGGGCCGCCGACGATGCCCAGGGACACCTGCTGCCTGGCTAGCGCAGCTGAGAGCGCCAGGCGTTGGTCGCGTTCCATGGCTGCCTGCAAGGAGTGCGGTAGTGGCGGTGGTTAGCCAGGTCGCCGCATGCAAGGCGCAGTCTGGTGTGGCCCTGAGGAGCCGTGCAGGTCACCAGAGCTGGAGGTGAGCCAGTGCTTTCACCTCACTGTGCCGGCGCATGCATGTGGAGGCATGAGGCTGGCGCAGCGCAGGCCAAGGCGCACCTGGATTTCTGCGGCAAGCCCGGACGTGGGCCGGCCTGTGGTGCCACGTTTGCTGTCATGCGCTGGCTGGGCGGCGGCTGGGAGGTTATGGACCTGCCGGGGCGCTAGCGGTGCAGGGGCGGGTGGCGGCTGCTCTGTCTGCTGCGAGAGGGCAGTTGGCTGTCGGTGGCGCCACTGGCGGAACTCGCGCAGCCTCTGCTGCATCCACTCGTCAAGGTAGCCAGGCTCCACTGAACGTTCGCAAGCACAGCATGTTGGCAGCTGGGTTGTGAGCCAGAGCCAACTGTGCGACGTGCGCAGTGCAGGGGCCCACGCACCGTTCCGCGCCTTAAGCTGCGCAAACTCCTCAGCCAGGCCTGGCAGCCAGTCCGAGTGTTGCAGCAGCGAGGCCAGCTCCTGCATCTGCTGCTGCTGCATGCTGCTGTTCGTTGACGTCGTTGGTCAATGCGCCGGGTCGCACGCCAGCGCACGCTCAAGGTCCAGGGCCAAGCCTGAGGTAGAGCTGAGGGATGCAGGTGCTGCTGCGCAGTCTGGCGTGGTGCAGAGCAGCTTCTGGTGCCGCAGTTGCGAGATTCGAGCATGCGCGATTGGTCTTGCGAGATGCGGGCGAGGAGCGCAATCGCGCATTGCCACCATTGGCGCATTGACGCGATTGGCGCAAGTGCATTGGCGCAATCAGCTCGAGCGCGAGTCGTCAAGATGGCGTCCAGGCCCCGCGAGCGCACGCTGGACGACGTCCTGAAGGCGCAGCAGATGCAGAACATCAACGGCATGGTCTCGGAAGCCGTGGATGCCGTGCGGGAAGCGCGCACCAACTACCACACAGCGCAGGCCATCGCGACAGAGCTCCACGAGAAGACACGCCTCAGCTGCGTGCACGCAGCGACGGCAGAGCTCTACGGTAGGGATGATGATGCAGATGCAGGCTCTGGGGGGGCTGAGGAGGGCGGGATGAGCCAGAAGCGCAATGGTCAACATGAACGCGTACAACGCGTCATCCTCACCACGCTGCAGGCCACACCACGCCCAGCCGGCAGGCGCAGAAGATGGCCCTGGAGCAGGCCACGTCGACACAGCACGTCGTGGCGCAGCTTGGCGCCGCGCCGTCAGGGCCCATCGCAGACAACCCCTTTGCGTCCTTGCGGGACGTGCTCGTGCCACCCGGGGGCCGCACGTCCTCGTCCGGCGCCCGGCTGTCCCTGTCAGGCACCGAGGGCAGCACTGGAAACAGGGCAGGGCCAGGCCAGCCCCAGGCGCCCATCACAGCCGCCGCCGACCCGCCGTCACCCATGGCTCGTTTGCAGCGAGGGAGCCTGAGCGGTGGCCTCATGGCAGCCAGCAAGCTTGACGCCATGGCCGGCAGCAGCAGCACCAACGGCCGCACAGCAGCTGCTGGGGGTGCCGCATCGCCATCCGCCAGCCAGATGAGGTCACGCACGGCGCGGCAGAGCACCTCTGGGCGCCTCAGCATGTCTGGTGAGGCACCGCCGTCCCCAGGGCACCCGCAGGCCACCACCACCACCAGCGGCGGCGCCGCCAGCGCGTCCCCGCTGCACCACGCCATCCTTTCACGCATCGAGCGGCGCTGGTCCAACACAGGCAGCGCCTCTATGAACGAGCGGACGTCCTCCTCAGGCTCCGACGCCCTGCGCCAGTCATCACGCGCACGCCTCAGCGAAATGGGCAACGGCCCAGCCACCGGCCAGCCAGCAGGGCGGCAGTCCCTGTCTGGATCAGGGCCAGCCACACCCACAGCCCACGGCGCCAACACCTTGTCTCCACTGGGCGCGTCCAGGGCAGCAGGCGCTGGGGTGCTCAGCGGCACCACGTTTGCGCAGCCCATGCGTACCACCACACCAAGCCAAGGGCCCAAGGTGGTGACCAAGGTGGCTGGCCCAGGCACGGCTCTACCTGACCCAACTGAGCCCCCGCAGCGGCGCAGCACCTCGGGTTCCACACGCGTCTCCCTCAGTGGGCGGCCCGAGGACGACGCTGGCTTTGGCCTGGCGGGCTCGGCGCGCAGCAAGCGCGTCTCACAGGGCGGCGGCATCTCCCGGCAGGACTTTGGGGAGGCGCTGTCGGCAACACTGGCAGGCGTGGGGGGCGGCAGGGTGCTGGGTGCAGGGCCGCCTTCCTTGCGGCGCGTGCTGGCTGACCGCGTGACGTAGACGAGTTCGAATGGATGCATGGCGGGAGAGCATCTGAAGCTGAACCAACAATAAGGCCGCACACCCCGTGCCCGTGCTCCTCATCAGTCGTCCTTGCCCACGTTATCATGTACAGTGTGCCGGTGCCGAGCGCCTCTCCTGCTGCTAGGCTGTTCGTTGCTTGCTGCCCTCTGCAAACAGAGGACTCCAAGTGCCAGCACTGCGCAACCCACTAGCCGCTGCCCGGTCACCGGCTCGTGAAAGAGGAAGAAGGCGCCACCCTCCTGCAGCGGCGCATTGGCATGATGGGCATGATTGGTAATCAGGCTGCGTACAAGCCTCTGTCCTGAGGGTCCTGAGGGCACAAGCACGACGCACCAGGACCAGCAGATTCGCACACGTCGACGCGGCGGTGGCCAGCGTTGAGCTGCTCCCGGCACTCAGGCCACGGACGTAGAGGGCCGTGCCCATGCCATTCACCTGTGCAGCACCAAAGGCGCTGCTCCCTGGTGTGGAGCTCCTGGTGTGGGCGTGGGCGACGAGCCCACAATCAGCCCCCGGCCAGCAGCACGCCTTGACGCACCGCGATCATGGCCACGAAGAGCGCCGCGCGCATCGCCAGCACGCCTCCACCAGCGGACGAGGGCGCGAGCACGGACGCGAGCCTCCCGACCATCGCGCCTCCTGCGCCCACGGCGCCAGCTGCTGCACCAAACGCCACCTGGCGTGCGCTGCTCATGGCGGTAGTGTGTTTTTGTGTGTATCAGAGCAGGTGCTCTGCTCTCTGATGGAGTGGGGTTGCTAACCCTGGGGGCGGGTGCGGTGGGAGGCATACGCGGCCTGCGCTGCTCAATGTGCTGGCTCAGGAGGTGGCTGCTGACGTCGACGGTAAGCCACCCGCTTGCTCTTGCATGAATCCAAACCTGCCGCGCCGCCGCGTCGGTCATACAAGTATCGGAAGAAGGGTCCGGACGCCATTGCCAAGCAGATCAGCAGAGCCTGAATGCAGTGTGTGCGTGCACTACCACGGGAGGCTCCCCTGCGACAAGCTATGAAAGCGCTGTGGTGCGGTGCGGTGCGCACGAGATGAAAGTCCCAGTGAAGCAAGAAGAAGAAGAAAAAGAGAAGCAACATACGTCGCTGGGCGGTCACATGCATGGGTGGCTTCAGGGGATCGACAGGACGCGTTGGCCTTGCACGGCTGCACCCCGAGTGCATCTGTCTCGTCTACAGACTCTACCTCCGAACCAGAGCCGGGAAGCTGGCAGAACGAACCTAACCATCACGTCAAAAGCCGCTGCACGGCACCGACCCTAACACCAGCTACAAAATCCAAGCAGCGCGCCAACTGGCGCAGAGCACAGCCGCTGCGGCAAGCCCAAAAAGCACGGCGCCCCTTGCTCTACGGGCGTTCCAAACCAGCAAAAAGCTTCACAACAGCAGCAGCCCAGCAGCAGCTTCGCTTGCCCCCTTCCTACATCCACTCACACCCATCTGTACATCGTGGGCCGCGGTGTGAGTGTGCATGCTGCTGTTCGACTAACCAACCTGGTGGCAGCTCACAACACAGTGCCCGTGTGCCCTGCAGGAGGAGCCCCGGTTGGCCCCTCCCCCGCGCATCTCCCTCTACAGCCGAGCAACCGTGCGACACAACAAGCCCACGCCAGGCCACGCACCAGAGTGGTGCGACAAAAACCACTACTGCTTCGTCATGATCGGAGTAGTACATGCCACTGCGCGCCGCACGCTGCATCATCCAAGGCGAGGACCGGTCCGGATATCAACCAAGGGGTGGTGGGTGGTCCCAGGCTCACTGGCTCCTGGCGGGCCTGGTCAGCACAGCCGTGGAGCCGCCGTGGCCGTTGCTGCTGCTGTGGCCATTGGCCACGGCCACTCCGTTGGCCACCTTGGACAGCAGGCCCTTGGTGGGCAGCACGCCGTTGGCCAGCGCTGCGGAGGGGTGGCCGTTGCTGGTGGCCAGCAGCTGGCTCGCCGCCAGCCCCGCCGCCTCCTCTGCGCGCGCCCGCATCTGCTTCTCGAGGCGCACACGCTCCTCCTCCATCTGCTTGACCCGCTCGGCCTTGATGGCCGCAACCACCTCTGGCTTGGGCACTCCGATATACGGCAGCCAGCGGTACCTGTCTGCAAAGTCGATGCCGTAACCTGCAGCACGTGAGGGCACATGAGGGTGCACCAGTGATGAGTCGGGAGTTTACAAAGGTAGTTTTGGCAACGTGGCAAATGCCCATGCGGGCACCGCACGCTCACCTACGACAAACTCGTCTGGGCACTGGATGCCCACGTAGTCGGCCTCCATGCACACGTTGCGGCGCGCGCGCTTGTCCAGCAGCACGGCCACGCGCACCGACATGGCGCCCGCCTTGCGCAGGCGCTTGACCACCGTGCTCATCGTCAGCCCCGTGTCGATGATGTCCCTGGTGAGTGGGATGGGGAGGGAGCAGGCGTCATGAGGGTCAGTCAAGAGGCATCGGCCTGGATGCAGAGCTCTACAGCGGCACAATGATCAGCTGCTCCCTGAGCCTTCAGCTTTGCATTGTTCACTCACTCTGCGACCAGAACGTGCTTGTCCTTGACGACGCTGAAGTCGAACGACTCGTCCAGCTGCACCCGACCGGACGTGTTCATTCCGAGCCCGTAGGAGTGAACCTTGAGAAAGTCCACCTCCACCGACTTGGGTACTGGGTTCAGATGGCGCACAAGATCGGCCGTAAACCTGCAGAGAGGGTGGCGCGAGGCGCAGTGGAGGTGAGCGCTTGCGGCCCTTGGCACCACAGCCACGTCACAACACACTGACAGCCATTGCCAGACATGACACTCACACAAAGCCGCCCTTGAGCACGCCGAGGATGAGGAGGTCCTTAGACTCGTAGTCGGCGCCGATGGTGCGGCCCATCTCGTCCAGCACCTCGTTGAGCTGCTCAGTGGTGAAGAGGATCTTCTCAATCTGTGCAGTGCAGAAGGGGAGGTGGCAGGCACGATGCCGACGCGGACACACACGGACGAGGCGTGCGGCCCACCACGATTTGGAATCCGCTCTTGCTCGAACGCAGCAAGCGCACGCACCTCCTGGTCGCTGCGCTCCGCCCTGCTCTTGACCACGACGTGGCACACTTGCGCCTCGGCGCGGCGTGCTCCTGGCACGGCGATGCTGGCGGCCAGCGAGGGGGCACCACGAGCAAACGCCGCGGGCAGGCCAGCGACGAGACGCGGGGACGACCTAGCGTGCGTCCTGGCACTGCAAGAGGGCGCCACGGCCTGGAGTGAAGCGCTGAGGGCCGCCATGTGTTCTCCGCGTGGAGGCGTGGACGCTGAGCTGGACGGCGAGGGGAGTGCGAATGCGTGCGCGTGGGCGCTGTGGCAAGCTGGGAGCTGCAGCCGAGTGTGGGAGTGTGAGTGTGCGTGCACGCTGCCTCTGCAGGTCTGGGCTTCCTGCGTCGTGTGGTCGAGGTCCTTGTGTGGGATCGGCCATGCTCCCACGTGCGCCCTGATTGATCATGGGAGATGGGAGATGGGAGATGGGAGAGTGCCCATGATTGCGATTGAGGTTGCATAGCAGGCGCCGCACGCCACACGTCAGGGCTAGCGGAGCGGTCGGTCAAGCGGTACATGTACATCATCACGGCCAGAGCATCAGCCCGCATCGGCAGTGACTGCTCTGGGTTGCGGTTGCAAGCCACTGGTTGCCGGCGGCGTCAATGGCGGCAGGCTGTCCCGCACAAACTTGCTGAAGCGGCGGATCGCCCGCACCGCCGCCGTGAGCCCCAGGGCCAGTCCCGCCGAGTAGGCGTAGAGCATGAGGAGGTCCAGCAGCTGGGGCGAGCGCAGCAGGGACTGCAGCAGCGGCACCCGCTGCACCACGGGCAGCACGGCAACCCGCAGGATGGCCATGTGAAGGCGCTGCGCGCGCCCCCGCACCGCCGCCACCGTGTGGGCCGTCCAGTTGACGTACCGCGCCAGGCGCCACGTGAACTTGGTCCAGGAGGAGTACAGCGCGTGGCGGGGCGGGCCTGCGTTTTGTGTTGCCAGCAGCATCCCAAGGCCTGAGGCGATGCGGTGTGGCCGGTCCGGTCGTTCCTTGGTGTCAGGGTGCCTAATGCTCCCTCGCTGCTTGGTGCCTGCGCCCCCGCTATGCTGGCTACATGTGCGCCCAGCCCCCACGGCACGGATCCGGAGCGCACCAAGCACGATGACGTAGAAGACATGTACAAACTGCTTGGTGTCGGCGATGAAGGCCGCCAGCTGCGCACGCTGCGAGCAGTGTCAAGTGGTACAACCACACTGCTGCAGATGGGCTGGGATGGTGAGCAATGTTTGCCGTGCGTCCGCTCCCCTGCCGTGCGACGCACATGATGATTACCCGGGCCACGCACCGAGAACGTGTGCTTGAATGCTGCTGCCAATGCGAGCAGCGGGCCCGTCTGTGGCTCTAGTTCTGCGCCTCGGGACGTGCTGCTGCCGCTGCTGCGTGCTGTTCCGCTCCCGGGCGGCGTGGCGCCCGGCCGCTGGCGCTGCTGGCCTGCTGCTTCTCCATCATGAGGATCCGGGGCCGGAGCGCTGTGCTGCGGCTGCTGATGGTGCTGCTGGGATGCGCTGCTGTCGGAAAGCAGCTCCTCCTGGGCGGCTGCATGGCTCGCCAGCGCCAGCACCGGGAGGTAGCGTCGCCGGCCCTGCTCGGGCGGGCTGATGAGGGACAGGACCAGGGCCAGCGCCGGCAGCAGCAAGGCCGTCCGCCTGCCCCTCTTCTGCGGCATCCCCCGCTCTGTGTACTTTGTGGCGCGGAAAGCAAAAGTTTGTCTCTCTTCGCATGGGCAAACAGGGCCAAGCGACGAACACACCACCACGTCGTGCGCAGCAGCTACAGGACACTCGCCTAACTAGCCAATGGCGCCTGCAGCTGGAGCAGGAGCGCGAGGCGGCAAGGCGCAAGGAGCTGGCGCACCTCAGGAGCCGAGCCCTCCAGCGCTGCTCGCGCACTACAAGAACCGCATCGGTGCGCTGCGGCCTTGTCGTGCCAATGGGCGTGTCCTGGCTGCACGTCGATCCTGCACTCGAGCGGGCGCCCGCCCCTGGCGCCTTGCGGAGCGGCCCAACAACAAGCTCAAGGCCGCAATGGGGCTGCATTGCGTGCAGAGGAGTTTGAGCATGAGCGGGCGGAGATGCTGGAGCGCGTGGAGCGCCTGACGCTGCACGCGGCGGAGCAGCACACGCTGGAATGGGAGAACCGCAAGCGCACGGAGGAGGTCAAGGAGCTGCAAAAGGTGCCTAGCAGGCCTATATGCACGCATGCAGTCAGCCAGGATACCTCCCAGGCACTGGCATGTCCACGCCACCCCTCCACGACATCCGTCCATGCCACACGCTCCGCAGGCTCTGAGCGACGCTCACGTGTTCCTGTTTGAGGAGAGGCAGCGGCTGCTGACGCTCCAGGCCGAGAACGACGAGCTCAGGCTGCAGGAGATTGAGGACCGCAAGCGCATCCGCCTGCTGCTGGGCGCGTCCGCTGGGCCCGACACCACGCCGCAGCAGCAGCAGCAGCTCCGGCACTACAGCGTGGACGCCCTGCTGCTCAAGATTGAGTCACTCCAGGCCCAACTCAATGAGCAGGCAAGCAGCGTGGGCGGCGCTTGTGGTTCGGCTTGCGCCTTCGGGTGGCCGGCAGAAAATGACAAGTCCATTTGCATGCGCATGTGACCACCGTGTGTGCAGAAGCAGCTGGCTGCCGAGCGCATCGCGGCCCTGGTGGAGGACCGGCGCATCCGCGAGGCTGAGGAGCAGGCGCACCGCCTGCACGTGAGCAAGCAGCTGCAGGACTCGGCAGCAGCGCTGGCCAGAGCGGAGGAGCAACTGCGGCAAACCACCAAGGACTACATCCTGGGTGAGCACGCCCTCCCCGTGCAATCAGCTGGTGGCGGAAGCTGGGCTCCCTGCTGAGGTTTGGTAGCAAACGGCTCGCACTCTGCTTGCTCGTGGCCTGTGTGGTCTGCAGCCAAGCAGGGGACCAAATCGGCCCAGGACCGGGCGGTCGAGGCGGAGGCAGCGCTGCACCAGGAGCGGGCCCGCCTGGCAGACGAGGTGGCACAGGTACAGCCACTGTACCTGAAGGAGAGTGCCACCAGCTCGGGGGGGCGGTGGCGAACGCGCCACTCATGGTGGGTCCGCACACCGCTCACCCTGCACCCTGCAGGCCAAGCGGCGGCACGAGCGCGAGGTCAAGGAGTTGAGGCAGGGCGCTGAAGCCAAGCTGGAGGATGTGACCCAGCACCTCCGGCAGCAGGTGACCTTCGCATCAAGGCCTGGGAGCACGCACCTCTGTGCGTTGCTTTGCCCATCCGCACCTCTGTATGGGCCAGCTGCTCACACCCTGTTGGCCTGTTTGGTGACCATTCCCCAGGTGCGCGCCAAGGAGGACGAGGTGACGGGCCTCACCAGCGTGCACTCGGCGCTCAAGGTGCAGTACGAGAAGCGCCTGACAGAGCTGGAGGACAAGGTGGCGCGCCTCACCGCCACCAACAAGCAGCTAGAGGCCAGGAGGTGAGGACTTGATGCACCTTGGTGGTGCTTGACGACATGGCCAGGAATTGACGACATGGCCAGGAATTGCATGATGATGATCATCATCATGC
>QAXK01000570.1:0-12548 GCA_004335735.1 Chlorella sp. KRBP
ATGGTAGGGCTGAGTGCATGGTAGGGTTGAGTGCATGGTAGGGCTGAGTGCATGGTATGTTTGCCACCATGCTGCCCCTGCCCCTGCTTTGTCCCTGTTATGCACCGCAATCGCCTCAAGTTCACGGTGCACACGGTGCTATGGTCGCCAGTGTGCCTGCACTGATTGCACCCTCGTCATTTGCCCCTGCCTTTGCCCTTCCTTCTTGGCCGCAGTTGCTTCCCAAGGTGATTGCGCGCGGCGCCATGATTGCTGGCGGCCTGCACGCGGAGATTGGCACCAAGTACTTTAGGATCGGGCACATGGGCATCAGCGCCATGAACGAGTCACTGGGGCACATCGACAAGGTGCTGAGGGTGAGTGGTGCTGGTAGCAATGCACGGGAGAGGTGTGGTGCTGTGCTGCAGCTGCAGTGTGGCGCGCGTTGTGCTGCGCGACAAGGTCCCCATCCAACTCAATGGCATGGACGTGTGTGTGTGCAGGTGGTGAGGGAGGCGCTGGAGGAGCTGGGCTACAAGGTCCCCGCCAAGAAGGACGAGCTCTAGGGTCCAGGGTTGGCAGCCCTAGCGGGCAGCTCTACGGCCCCAGCTCAACATGGGGTAGAGATGAGAGAGGGAGGCAAGGCCGCGAGGCTGAGAAACAGCCACTGCCCCCAAGCCCAGACCTGAGGGATAGGTCTGCGAGGGCTGTTGGGAGGGACGAGTCTGCCGTGCGGACGGGCCTCCAGATGAGGGACCGTCTGTGTGTTTGTGTGCCAGGCCCGCATCTCCCCTGCATCACCTGCATCTGCCTTTGCAGCCAACTGCGCGCGTTCGGACACGGTGATGCTCGCCCATGCGGGTGGCCTCGTGCCCGACACCGCCAGCTGAAATTCAGAGGTCAGCGCGCACTGCAGCACGCACTGCAGCACAACCCAGGAACAGACAAATGGAGGTGGATGGCGAGGAGGAGCTGGTCACCTTGGTGGAGCTGCGCGCCGGGCTCATGATGCGCAACCCAGCGAACGGCCAGATCGCCGCCGACGCGCGCAAGGGCCTCCTACGCGTCGCCGTGGTGCGCTCTTGAGACTGCAGAAAGTGGCATTCAGATCTTCAAGATTCTGAAGCAGGTGGTGGTGGCAGCAGTCCGTCAGAAGCAGCAGGTGGTGGCAGCAGTCCATCAGAAGCTCCAGACAGCGTGTGCAGTTGTTGCTGGCCATGCGCATGCGCAGACGGAGGACACTTTGACGCACGTGCAATGGTTCCAGCGCGTGGGGGCGGCCGCCGCTGGCTCAGCGGAGCACGACGTGGTCGTCTTCCCGCAGGAGTGCTCGCTGCAGCCTGTGAGTAGCTAGCTTGGCAGCACCAGCGACCTTGTGCCTTGTGACGCACCTGGGCCGCCGAAGTGGGAGCACACGGCGTGCGTCGTGAGCCGCACCAGCGACACGTAGTCCTGGTGCAGCGCACGTGCCCACCTCCCTCTCGTGTGGGACCCTGCACACGCCAGCGCTCCTTCCCTCAGCTGGTGCATGAAGGTGCATGCACGCGCCCAGTCATTATGCCACGAGTCCGTACCTGATGATGTGTGCAAAGCGCGCGCCTGTGCCCCATGCAGATCCCCAACCAGCCCCGGTGCTACGTCCTGGACTTCCCAGACGACACGTCACGCAACATGTTCTTCTGGTAAGGGCGCTGCTGCGGGCGCAGCGCTCTCTGTGTGTGCTGTGAGCAACCTGCTTGCCGCACATGGCTGCACCGCATGCAAAGCTCAGCACACCCACCCACCCACACACGCACACATCATGACACCTGTCGTGAACGCCATGCAATGATGATGATGATGACACACGCACACGCGCTGCCGCTACGCCACAGGATGCAGCACCATGGCACCCGCCAGGAATGCTTTTCTGCCGCTGCGCAAGGCTGCATCTTCCACGATGCCCATGCGATAGTGATGACGACGATTCCCACACGCCCTCCGCCGCCTTGCAGGCTTCAGCAGCCCAAGGCTGACGAGGACAGCGCCCTCATAGCAAAGTTCAACAAGGCAGTCAACGGGGAGCTGCCACCTGACGAAGCACAACCACCGCCACCCGCACCAGCAGCGCAGCCGCCTGTGGCAGCAGCAGCAGCAGCAGCAGCGCCTGGGTGAGTGTTAGAGTGAGAGAGTGAGGTGGTGGTTGCGTCTGGGTGGGCACCAGCACAGCCACCCATGGCGGCAGCAGGGATCTTGATGGTGTTTCACGTCTTTCGAACAGTGACCTGCCTGCTATGCCAAGCAGCCATGCCCGGCTGTGATGGCAACATGCAACGAAACGAAAACAGAGCGTCTGGGTGTGGGTGCGGTGCGGGACAGGCTTGTGGGTGTTGAGGCGTGACAAGGGTGGCCCTAGGTTGGCTGGAGGGGGCGCTGGCGCCCAGGTGAAAGCAAGACAGGAAGGGAGCGCCGGTAAGCGTGATTTGAGAGAGCTGTGTTGCGTGCCCTCAGCTACCGTGCACACCCAGGTGTGGCCGTGGCAGCAGTTTGCTGTGCCGCTGACCGCAGCGATGCCCCTCTGGAGTGACGAGGACCGTGTGATTGTCGTGGTGTACTTGCTTGCTGCTGCAGGCCCGCCGCGGTGCTGCAAGGCACCAACGACCTAGCCGCCGCCCTAAGGTGAGCAGCCCTTGCCAGGGGGCAAGCAGTGCACAAGTGCATCAGTGGGTCAGTGCCTGGGGCAAGCAGTGCATCAGTGCGTCAGTGCCTCGGTCAAGCAGCGCATCAGTGCGCCAGCGCATCAGTGCCAGTGGCAGTGTCAGCTCGTCACTGTATCAAGCAAGACTGGGCGCACTGGCATTTACACCGGCGTTGTTCGCCATCCAGCACAAGCAACGCGCAAGCCTCATTGCCTGCCGCACACCTGTCCGTGTGCGCAGTGCAGCGCTCAACGCCGCCCAAGCACGCGCCGCCGCCGCCTCCAGCGGCAGTGCCCCGGATCCCACGGCCCTCGCCGCCTCCCTGCTGCAGCAGCTGGCAGCCGCGGGAGGCGGAGGAGGGGGAGGCGGTGGGGGGAGGCCCCGCTTGCTGGACGATGTGAGTGGCTCCAGGGCTTGCATACAGTAGCTCAACAGAGGGACTAGAGGTTGCCTTGGCTTGTGGGGTTTGTCATGGAACTTGCTGAGTGAGCACGTGCTCGTGCTAGCTGGTCATGGTCTGCACGATGGGGGAGGATTGTATCGATTTGCTCAGACCACCACCACCATGCCCTAATGCAGGGCTCAGGGCTGCATGAGGTGCTCAAGCCAGAGGTGCTCATCCCAGTGCTGCGCCCTCCATCACGCAATGCCCTGATGCAGGGCCCAGGGCTGCATGAGGTGCTCAAGCCAGAGCTGCTCATCCCAGTGCTGCGGACACCAGGAGTGCTGGAGCAGCTGGCGCCGCACCTGCCTGAGGAGCACAGGTGAGGGCTCTGAGGCTGGGGGCTGCACATCAAAGTGTGGCTGGACTGCTGCTGCCTCGGCCCCAGGTGCCGTGGTTGCCTGCAGCTTACAGAGGGGAAAGAATGCTGCAGGCCGGGAAGGCTCCTAGCCCATTTGGCAGGCCAGGGCAGCAGCACGCTTGAAACACCGCACCTGCCTGAGGAGCACAGGTGAGGGCGAGGCCACATGCACGACCTGCTTGGCAGCACTCGCCCACGCCTCACTGGTGACTGCGCTCCCAATCAGAAAGCCTGCGGATGCGGCCCTCCGTCTTGCAGTGGCAAGCAAACGCATAACGCCAAAACGGTAAAACGCTAACCGCTTTGTGACGTGATGAGCGAGTGCCCACCGTGACGGCGTTGCAGCACGCACTTTGGGAGAGTGCGTCGGGTGCCACGGCCCACGCCAGGCCAGGCGCAGCGCCGCCTTTCACACCGTGCGAACCTCACCAGTCGCGCCCGTACTCCAAACCCTGCACTGTCCTCTTGCTCATGCTGCTTGTGCAGGACGCTGGCGCAGGTGACGGCCACCATACGCAGCCCCCAGTTCCAGCAGCAGATGGGCATCTTCAGCCAGGCCGTGCAAACGGGCCAGCTGGACCTGCGGCAGTTTGGCCTCTCGCCAAAGGTGCGTTTTGCTGTCAGCCCAGGTGCTGCAGGCTTCAGCGGACTTCAGTTTGGCTTTGCGCTTCTGTGCTGGTTTGTGCTAAGCTTGAACAGCGCCTGTGGCAAGCAGTGCACGTGCAGCTTGCAGCAGGGGCCTCACCTCGGGCAGACGTGACACGCTGCTGATCTCTGATGCCTTGGTGCCTCATTACGCAAGCTGCACACGCACACGCGCCTTGCGTGTGCCTGTGCCCACAGGGCTACTCGGTGGCGGACTTCCTCGAGGCCATCCAGGAGATGGTGGACCAGGAGCGGGCTGCGCAGCCGCAGCCGCAAGGCGCCCAGCCCGAGCAGCCCCCTGCAGCAGGGGGCGACGGCGGTGGCGACCAGCCCATGACCTGAGCAGAGGCGTGCGCTTTGACGTATCAATGACGGATGCGGCCGCGCTGGGGATGCCAGTGCTTTTCCTCGGACACGGATGATGTCTCGCTTGTCATTCTCACTCACGTGCGTGGCCCTGGCGCCAGCAGTGCGTCGTCCCGCAGCCCACGAGGAGCGCCTTCAAGCAGATGTTGCCGCTCACTCACCAGACGAGCTGTCGTGGTTGCAGCTGTCACAAAAGTCAAACCTGGTCAAGGACCGCAGGCTCGAGCAGAAGCGCGCAGAAGCAAACGCCAAATGCGGGCGGGATGCCCAGACGCAGCGTGGTCGCGTCCGCAGCGTTCGTCGCGCTGCTGCTGCTGCTCGGAGGCGAGGAGGCGCTCAGCGGCGGCAGCAGCTCCACAAGCACCCCCCACCAGTGGCGCTTCTGGTTCGATGAGCAGTACTTCTCGCCATCGGAGACCTTCTTCATGCGCGTGGAGATTGCCAAGGCCAGCGGAAGCTTGGCGGTGGCAGGTGCGCTTCCACGGCGTGTGCCGCGTACACAGGACGGGACAGCAGCTGTTGCAGTAAGGTTTGCGGTATGCCCTCCCTATCGAGTGTGGCGTGAATGACACGGCAAGCAGGCGAGCAGGCCGTGGGGGCGTGTGCCACACCTGCGCGGCGCGGCGGCCGGTCGTCACCGCCTCGCCGTGCTTCGTGCAAGCGTGCACGAACAGCAGTGCAATCCCCGCAAGGTACCACGCCTGCCCATGGCTGTTGTGCACGGCGCGTGCAGGCGAGGGCGGGCAGGCAGCTAGCAGCGGGAGCCGCCAGGACTCCGCCAACGGCACAGCAGCGCGGCAACCGCATCCTGGCTACACGGAGACGGAGCAATGGGATGTGTACTACAGCGGGCGCAGCCAGTGCTACATCGCCTTGGCCAAGGTGCTTGCAGGGTGTGGAGGCGCCTCATGGGTGCCGATCGTGACGTGTTAGCGGCGTGGGAAGGGTGTGGGTGTGGGCGGCGTGGGAGGGGTGCAGGGCGGCATGTAAGCGGTGCGCGGGCAGGGCGGGGCCCATGCAGCAACTGGTGCCGCACAGGGCGTCAGGACGATTGTCAGGAAGGGCTGGCGCAGCGTGGCGTCGCTTTCTGGCGCTCCGTGGCGCTCGATTAATTCGATTGGTAGCAGCGCGGACAAGGCATGCTGCGACTGCCTTAGTTCAGAGCATCAAGAGTTTCTCACAAGCACGCACATGTCGCGTGGTTTGTGCACGCCCGTGTCTCACGTCTTTCACAGCGACCTGCCTGCTATGCCCAGCAGCCATGCCCGGCTGACGGCAACATGCAACAAAACGAAACACACGAGCGGAGACTGGGAAGATGCAAGCTCACGGTGCTCACCTTGGTTTGCGCGTCGCAGGGAGTGCAATGGCCCAAGCGCGTCAACTGCGTGCCGGGCACCGAGGCGCTGACGCTCAAGAAGACACTGCCCTTGTCCATGCAGGTAAGGGTGCAGGGCGGACTCCATGCTCGCTTGCTGGGCCCTGGCACGCACCTTGCGTCTTTGGATGCCGCAACCAGCCGCAAGCCCTCACCCACCGAAACCCACCAAAACTGTCGCCATGCGACCGTGCAGGCAGCGTACGGGGAGGCAGCGCATGCCTTCATGCCCCGGTCATACCTGCTCCCAGAACAGGTGCGTGTCCCTTGCCTGTGCCCCAGCCTGTGCCCCTGACTGTACCGCTGCCTGTGATCCTGCCTTTGCTCCTGCCCGTGCGAGCGGGCTTGCAAATGACTGAGCCATAGCCATACTAGAACGTGGCTGTGCCTGTGTCCCCGCCCTTGCCCCTCTGCCAGTGCCTCTGCCGCTGCCTGAGTTGGCGCCAGTGCCGCTGCCTGAGTTGGCGCCAGTGCCGCTGCCTGAGTTGGCGCCAGTGCCGCTGCCTGTGCCACTCGCTGCGTGTGTTCAATGCTTCTGCCTGCTCCTGCCTACTCAACGGCGGGCACTTCAGGGCTTCAGGGCCCAAATCACGTGTGGCTCATCTGTCCTGCTCTGCAGTTTGAGGAGTGGCAGGCGTGGGCAACGCAGGACCAGCAGCGGTCCACCACCAACCCTGGTCGTAACCCAAGCCTAACCCGTGTGGCAGGTGCACGGCAGCGCTCCTCCTGGTGCTCCTCGCCGCGTTGGGGGTGGTTGTGCTGGGGTGGGGCGGTGGAGGGCAAGGAGGAGCGAGGGCAGGCGGCGGCCCAAGCGGTGTGGGTTCTCAAGACACACGCGCACCGAGGCAAAGGTGAGCAATGACGGCAGGCACGAGTGCGCTTGTGCGACAGTAGACTGGGCTTTGGCCAGCTGGGCCGGGGCGGGGGCCGGGGCGAGGAGGGAGCACTGAGTGTGCCTGGCGCTCGGCCTAACACGGACTGTGGGCACCTGGGCACGCGGTACTGTGTGTTACCGTGATTATGACGTGTCACCTTCTTCCTCGCCCACTCCCTCATTCTGTCATCCCTCTCCCTCTCCCTCACCCTCACCCACTCCCTCATTCTCTCCATTCCCCTTTCCGTCACCCGCTCACTCACTCACAGGCGTGCACCTGCACCCTTTCCCCAAAACAGACCTCTCCCTCACCCACTCCCTCATTCTCTCCCCTCCCATCTCTCGCTCACTCACTCCCTCATTCTCTCCCTTATCCTTTCGTCACTCGCTCACTCGCTCGCAGGCGTGCACCTGCACCCTCTCCCCGAGGCCCTCCACTCGGTCCGCACCTCCATGGCAGCCTACGCCAAGGCCGCCCGCTGGCCTGCTGGCAGCGCTGCCCCTCCCACACCTCTAGGAGGTAAGGTGGACCTGCTGCTGTTGTTTTTTTGTTTGTTTTTGCACCACAGCAACAGTGGTAAGGTGGGCCCGCTGCTTGGCTTCGGATGGGCATGGCAAAAAGCACCCTGTTGCTGGAACTGGCTATAAAGAGGCACTGCACTTGCTCTGTTGTAAGGGAGCAATGAGGCTGATGCTTGCTGTTGCAGTGCTTTGCTGACGCACTGGTGGCTGCGGCAGAGTTCGACAGGGACAGCGCAAGGCGCCAGCTCTTGAAGGCTTTGCTTCGCCTCGTTGTGCGCCTGCAGGCCTGCCGCAGTCACGCTGGGGCAGCGACGCCATGCAGGTGCGAGGGACAGCGCACCGCATGGTCCGTGCTGCCTTGGTTGGTGCGGCCTGACGCCCCGTTTGCAAGCTACACACACACGCGCGCAGCTGACATCTGATATGCCCACTGAGGCGCCAAACCAGGATCGTAAAACCACACACACAAACGCAGTTGATGGACCAGCAGCCAGCGCGCGTGCTGGCCCAGCGCCACCGCACACGCATCCTTTTTGGTGGTGCTGCGTTGGCTCCTGCACACGCAGGTGATGGACCAGCAGCCAGCGTACGTGCTGGCGCAGCGCTACGTGCCCGAGCAGTGGACCTTCAAGGGGCGCCAGTGCTACGTGCGCGTGTGGGCCGTGGTGACCAGCGTGGAGCCACTCAGGTGCGCCTGGGTGCGCCTGGGTGTGCTTAGCCTTTGGGGGCTTTCGAAACACCAATGTGGAGCCCGTGAGTCGTGCGCCTGTTGCCCAAGTTTTGTGAGTCATTTCAGCTCGCATCAGGGATTCCCTGCTAACTAGCTGGGCGTTTCCTTGCGTCGTAACCCATGCCGTCTTAACCCTTACCTTGCCTAATGCACTCTTAACCCATTCCCTTGCCCTGCCCATTGCGCCACCAGGCTGTACATATACGAGGGCGGCGTGCTCATCTTTGGAGCACCCAAGGGCGGCCAGGCCAGCGCCGCAAACCCTAACGAACATGGTGGGGGCCCCAAGTTCTCCAACGCCTCTGGCGGCGGGAGCGCAGAGGTGCGTCGCTGCCGTGGCCACCTTGTGGTTAGGACGTGCAGTACATGCAGCGTGCAGTACAGCGTGCAGGACACATGTGCAGTACAACGTGCAGTAAAGCGTGCAGTACAAGGTGTGCTTCCTAGTCCATTTGATTAGCAGGGAGGCGCAAGCAGGGCAGCCTTGTGCCACAGTGCTGCGCGCTTGCCGATGATGCTGCTTTTGCCTGCACAGGATGCTATGTCAGGGTAGCTGGGGCCCGCAGCGCAGCTTCCTCAATCACGCCTACCGTCGTTCCCTTTGTTTCTTACTTTCTTGCCTGCACAGGGCGCTGCCATCGTTAACCTGTGGCAGATGGACCGCGGCAAGAGCGTCACGTGGACCATGGACCAGCTACGCGCCTACCTGCAGCACCGCAGGCCCTCCAACCATGGCGCTAACCCTAGCGCTAACCCTAGGTCGGCCGGGCGTGAGGGCCTAGGCGGCGGCGGCGTGGGCGGGGACGGTGGTGGAGGTGGAGGCGATGCGGCGCCAGCTGACCTGGCGTTTGCAGCGCTGTGGATGCACATGAGACAGGTGCGGTATTTGCGCTGATGCTTTTCGCGCCATTGCTAAGTCTTGCTAAGTCTCAATAGTGTTGGCGTCACCCAAGGTAGCACATGAGACAGGTGCGGTATTTGCGCTGATGCTTTTCGCGCCATTGCTAAGTCTTGCTAAGTCTCAATAATGTTGGCGTCACCCAAGGTAGCACATGAGACAGGTGCGATGTTTTTGCCGATGCGCCTTCCAGTCTTTGCCCGCACGTTTGCGAAGCCACGCCTCAACAGTTGCAGTGTTGGCATCGCTCCTGGTGGCACCTTGCTGCTTGCTCCATTGCACGTTATCACTGGGGAAACACTGGGCGTTGCGCACACGACGCTGCTGGCATGTGCAGGTGATTGCGTTGGCGGTGGCGGCTGCCCTGCCCCACATGCGGCACGCTGAAGCCCTTGCTGCCTCCAGCGCTGCCTCATCAGCAGCTTCGCCCACCACTCCCTCAGAGCAGCAGGTGAGAGGTTGGACCTGACACACCATCGGCCATCGCTGCAGCCAGCGCCTCCCTCCTCCTCCCCATCTGCTTTGCCCCACGACTCCGTAAGAGCAGCAGGTGCGATTTGGCGCGCAAACAGCACTCGCAGCCCACCAGAGCAGCAGGTGACAGGCGGCATGCAAACAGGCAGGCAAGAGCTGGCATCAGATGTCATTGTTGGCGTGCGGAGGGCGTCGTATATAATTTTGTTTCGGGCACATCGCATGCTGCTGCCTTCGTTTAATTCTGTTTCAGGCACACTTGCATGCTGCTGCCTTGACCTGAGCAGGTGTCGCCACTGGCGGAGGAAGCGCGGACCTGGTCCACCGACCTGGATGGCAGCGGGGGCCTGGGGCCTCATCTCACGACCACAGCGCAAGGCGCAGACCCCAGCCCCAACCCTAACCAGCAACAGCGGTCTGGGAGGCGGCGGCGCGTGCTCAGAGCCCGCCCTCCAGGGTACGTGTCAATCAGGATCTTTGCAGCACCTTGTCGATCTTCTCACTGAGCTCGGGAATCTGTGAGCATGCCACGCAGCAGCCAAGGTGCAGTGGCAGCGTGCGTGTCGAGCTTTACATCTGGTGGAGCCGGTTATGGCAAAAAGACGGTGTGCAGCTTTCCTTTTCGTTTCGCCTGCTGCGTTTGGAAGAGAGAGAGCGCCTGGAGCAGCCTCACTGGGTGCTTGACTGCCCGGTGCTTCGCGAGGCCCCCATGCTGTCATACCCTAACGCAAGCCCTCATGGCGGTGCCACACCATGTGTTCATGGGCGCAGGTATGAGGTGCTAGGCGTTGACTTCTTGCTGGACCGCCACATGCGGGCGCACCTGCTGGAGGTCAACTCTCTGCCGTCCCTGGCCGCACGCGACAGCTGCGGGGACACCAGGTGCGGTTGGGGGGTGTTTGAATCATGGGTTGCGCTGGTCTGCCTGGTCCGGTGAAGTGGCCAGGTCACGAGATGGGATAGACAGCTGCAGGTGCTGTCCGCTGAGTGGGTGCCTGTCACCGTGATTGCGCAATTTCCCCACAGTGTCAAGCCCACAGTGTCAAGCCCACAGTGTCAAGCGTGCGCCATCCCCTTTCAATGCCATATTCCTCATGTTATGTTCCGCAGTGCGCTGTGCTCCGATGCGGCGCGCCGCTTCGCCTCCGAGGAGCTCCGTCGCCTCACCCGCGCCCATGCCAACCCTAACCCCAACCTAAACCCTAACCCTCGCGGCAGGGCGCTAAGCAGCAGCCGCGACCGCCACAGTACTAGGCCAGGTGGAGGTGGAGGCGGCGTGGGCGGGCCGACGACGCCCTTCCGTGACGGCTTCGCGCAGCAAAAGCACGGGTTGGCCCATGACCTGTTGGCCATCCTAGGGTTGCCGGTACACCCTAGTGAGCCCTCGTCCATGCCGCCACATCAGCCCTTCACGCTGCAGCAGCAGCAACATGGTGGGGCGGCGGCGGGGGCGGCGGTGGAGGGAGAGCAAGGCGGTGGTGGTGGTGGAGGGGGCGGCAGCGTGAGTGCAGGTGGAGATGATTTGTTCTGGCAGGTGGTGGCGGGTACGCCGCTTGGTGTGGCTTTGGGCGAGATTGCTGGGGAGGAGGGCGGTGCTGGTGCCAGCAGCGGCGGTGGTGGCAGCGGTGGTGGTGGTGGGTTAGGGGAGGATGGAATGCGACATCGGAGGGGGTGGAGCGGGCTGCGTGGGGTGGTTGCGGCGGCTTTGGCCGGGGGCCATGTCATTCCACGTTCAGGAGCTGGAGGGATGGAGCCACACGGAGGGGCGTCCCAAGGGCCTGATGAGCAGCAGCACCAGCAGGGGCAGCAGCAGCGGCAGGAGCAGAAGGAGCAGCAGCAGCAGCGGGTGCAAGGGCGAGGGACTCATGGGCCGGGATTAGGGTTAGGGTTTGGTGCTGGCGCCATGGCGGACGAGCAGAGCACGGGCGCCACGCTCCTGCTGGCCGTGGCGCTGCTTGCTGCGGACCTGGAGGGGAGAGAGGAGGAGGGGAGAGGTGGACAGCGGGATGAAGTGGGGTTATCTGGGCGAAGGGCTGTGGGTGCGGGAGGGAGGAAGCAGGGGCAGGGCGAGGAGGAGGCGGAGGAGGGTCGGGTGGGGTGGGAAGGGGGCAGGGTGCTGGGAGTGCTGGGGCGGAGCTATCCCCAGGCGTTGGATGCTGCGAGGCTGGCGTTGCCTGGGCTTAGGGCTTTGGTACGGCATGATGAGGGCTTGCAGGGTGGTCAGGGGGCGGGGAGGGGAGGCGAGGGAGGGCTGCAGGATGAGGGAGGGAGAGAGGGAGGGGAGAGGGAGGGAGAGGGCGCGTGTGCGCAGGGGAGGTTGAGCTTGCAGGAGGTTTGGTGGATGGGTGAGCTGGAGATGGAGCTGTCGTCACGTGGGCGGCTGCAGCCCTTGTACCCACTGAAGGTGAGTGGTCAGCGTTTGGGTGATAAGCAGTCAGGTGCGTGGCAAGAGCACTTGACCTTAGGTGGGTGGCGAGCGTTGTGCACGCATTTGATGGGAACGGCCTGAGCATGTGTGCACTGCACTGGGGAGGCGCTGCAGCATTCCTTTTGGCTCCTTGCTCACGCATTGGGCTCATGGAGAGCACGCTGGTGCTGCTGCGGGCGGGAGGTGCTACTGATGTTGACCTGGGTGCACGCTGCTGCTCTTGCTGGTGCAGGCGGCGTTTGCACTCAATCGAGCGGCCATGGAGGCGAGGAGGGTGCAGCAGCACGCACAGGCCCAGGGCCGGCAAGCAAGGAGGTGGTGGCCTGGGCTACTGGCAGGCGACCCGTGAGTTGCGTGGGTCGCCTGTTTCGCACGGCCACTTTCAGCGACCGCAGCGCTGGCCCGCACCCTGCGCCAGTCCGCCAACACTCGATACGCGTGGGATGCTTGCACGCTCCGCGCGCAGGGGCCACGCGCAGCAGCAGTCGGGGCGTGCGAGGGAGTGGTGGGCTCCTCCGCCGGTCCGGGTGACCATGTCGCCGGCGGACGAGCTGACGGAACTTGCGGCCACCGTGAGAGAGGAACAGCTGCTCGCGAGGGGGAGGGCGTGGTCGGAGTCGCAGTCGGCGGGGGCGGCGACGGCAGCTCGGCAGCAACAGGAGCCGGCGCCTGCGTGCCACGCGTCTCCGGGCGGCGCGGCGGACTGCGCCGTGCGCTTCGTGCGTGCCGTGGTGGCTGCGCGCTGCCGAAGAGGTGTCGGTGGCCGGGACGAG
>QAXK01000572.1:0-21192 GCA_004335735.1 Chlorella sp. KRBP
GCTCATCTGCTTGCCAGCGATGGCCGCGCCAGATTAAAGCTCGACACACACACACACACTCACCAGAAGCGCCTTGCACTCACCAGGAGCGCCTTGTTGAAGGCGCCGTCCAGGACCGCAGAGTTGAAGTCCTCGTCGTTCTCAAAAAAGCCGCCCCGCGCCCGCACGCCAAGCTCCCGCGCGGCACGCTCCGCCTCCACGTACAAGGACACGCTGTACACCTGCGGTGCGAGGATGCTGTGCAACGACACCACGGTGTGCGTGTAGCTTGCAAACGGTGCTAAGGCAGCACGGATCAGCAGCCAGGCAAGATTAGGCAACAGCCCAGGCCAGAGCATGCATTCACCGCACCACCAAGGCACCACGGTGCAGAGCTGTCAGCGGGCATTACTTCACGTGTGGGGTGTGGGGCGTGTGGGGGGTTGTGTGTGTCGAGCTTTACGTCTGGTGAAGCCAGTTACGGCAAACAGGTGGTCCCACAATTCGCAGACATGTCACAGACATGCGTCACATCCACAGCCCAGGATTTTTGGGGCTTGAAATGTCTTTTGGCTACCCCTAGCTCGCCCACCGCCCCCTTGGCCTTGGGTCCGCTAAGGAAGAGCCCCCGACGCGGGCCATCCCCATGCGGGCCCTGCCTCAACGCGCAGCGACACGCTGGCGTTACCCGGGCGTGTGGTGGCCCCTGCTGCTCCGTTGGTGCCGTATCATGGCGACATGGCTTGCCCCAGGCGGATCGCGCCGTCTGCCGCGCACACACAACACCTTCACCGCCCAGGCCCACGCCCACCTTGACGCTGAGCATGAGGATCTTCTTGTTGCGCGTGCCGGCGCCCAGGCACTTCTGATCCTCGCCCTCCCAGAACTTTTGCACCAGCTGGAACTCGGCGCCCGACTCGTCGTCCTTCAGCGTCGCCCTGGTCGCCGCGCAGGGCCTGGTGGTGCTGCTGCTGAACGTCACGCGCTGCATGGTGCGCACTGGCGCGATCTGCGGGCGAGCAGGTGACCAGGTGTGAAGGAGACTGTCCACGACTCAGCGCGGACGAGAGGGTCGCGGGCGGTGGGAGCGGCGCACCTTGTGCTGCGGCGGGCGCAGCATGGCTCCACCAGCGCTTGTACGCCTCCTGCATGGTGTTAGAGTGTGTGTGTGTGCAGCACAGGTGCGAAGGTGGCCTTCGATCTCAACGCCCACACCAGAGGCGAGCGGCCCTCCCAAAAGAAGACTCACAGCTGCATCGTGGGTTGCGCCTGCATCTTCATCGTCGTGTGTGGAGTGTCTGCTACGCAATTGCTCCCGCGCAGAGCAATCGCAAGCCCTTTCCATGTCGAAATTCGGCTGGACAAGGAGCGTGCATCGCACGCGCTCACAACCGAACTCGGATTCCTACCGAAGAATGCTCGCACAGGTGACTGCGCTCTCCTCGCGGTGTGGCGCGCTTCGGCAGGCTCGCTTCGCACACCTCGCCCAACGCGATGCACCCCACACGCATTTCCCTTGCGCAGGGAGTCAACATGCGTCCGTCGCGGGTGGTGGCCGGACGCCGGATGGCCGTCGCAGGGCCATCGGGCCGCACGTCCGTCGTGGCTGGAGTCGCTCGGCGCCAACAGGTGAGGAACACACCCTGAGCCAAAAGCGCCCTGGGGACGAGCAGTGCGGTCAGTGCACGACGGTCACGACGCAGGCACTGCACTCCTGCACACAGTTGTGTTCTCGCATCGCCTTCTTTGCTCGACCTCGCCGTGCGCAGGTGAACGCGGCGGCGGTCGAGGCCATCAACTGGACGCAGGTCGCGCAGGAGCTCGAGAACAAGAGCCCGCTGGAGGTCATGGATCATGTGAGCGCCGGTCGCGCAGTCATGCCACACGTTGCTGCACTGGTGCATCACCTCGATCGCAAGCGTGAGGTGGTGCGCTCCTAGTCTGGCAACACATGCAGGCGCTCAAGACGTTTGGCAAGGACGCGGGCATCGCCTTCTCCGGCGCCGAGGACGTGGCGCTCATCGAGTACGCCCACCTGACGGGCCGCCCCTACCGCGTCTTCAGGTGCGCCGCCACGGCAAGGGATGAGCTCACAGCAGCTGCTGCAAACCAGGGGCGTACACTGCTCTGGGGGGGAGTTCTGGAGCGCAGCGGCTGCAGCGGTCCCATGGGGGGGAGTTCTGGAGCGCAGCGGCTGCAGCGGTCCCGTCGTGCCGCTGCGTCTACGGCGCCTGAGCGACGACGTGCTGCCCAACACCCCCAACACCCACACGTGCAGCCTCGACACTGGCCGCCTCAACCCCGAGACGTACCAGCTGTTCGACAAGGTTGAGAAGCACTACGGCATCCGCATCGAGTACACCTTCCCCGAGGCGCAGGAGGTGCAGGAGTTGGTGCGCACCAAGGGCCTCTTCAGCTTTTACGAGGACGGGCACACCGAGTGCTGCCGCATCCGCAAGGTGAGCAGGGGCGCTTGCCTTTTCACTGCGGCGGCGGGAGGTCTGATACAGTCGTGCACGCACAGAAGAGGGAGGCAGGCGAGGTGCAGCCAGTGCCAAGGGCAGGATGCAGATGGTGGGGCAGCAACTTGACATGTGCATGGCTGTAGTGTCTATAATAATAATGGCTCGCTTGGCAGGCCAAGCCGCTGCGCAAGCATTGCTCAGGGGCCTTCACGCGTGACGTGATGACGACGATGATGATGTGTGGTGGCAATGGTGGTCGTTGCGTGCAGGTCAAGCCCCTGCGCAAGCAGCTCAAGGGCCTCAAGGCGTGGATCACGGGCCAGCGCAAGGACCAGAGCCCAGGCACGCGCATGGAGGTGCCCACCGCACAGGTGAGACCAAGGGGCGGGCTTCGTTCCCTGGGGGGCATGGTTCTCTGCAGGTGTTTGAGCAGTGGGATGCAGGTGTCAACACCCACAGCACGACTGACCTGCAAGCCCGCAGGCTGCCTCACAGCAAGTAGCAGCAGCCTTGGCTTTCTGCGGCCACACATGCAGCCCTATCACGGGTGTTGCTTGTCCTCTCCCACGCGCTCCCTTGCTCGCCGCTGGACCCAGTGTTTGAGGGCCTATCCGGCGGCCCAGGCTCGTTGATCAAGTACAACCCGCTGACCAACGCCACGAGCACCTCGCTCCCTCCACTCACGTGTGCAGGTGGACCCAGTGTTTGAGGGCCTGTCCGGCGGCCCAGGCTCGTTGATCAAGTACAACCCGCTGACCAACGCCACGAGCGCCGAGGTCTGGAACTTCATCCGGGTCATGAACGTGCCGTACAACGTGCTGCACGAGCAGGGCTACATCTCCATTGGCTGCGAGCCCTGCACCAAGCCAGTGCTGCCCAACCAGGTGTGTGGAGGGGCGGGGTGGGCGAGGTGGTGTGTGGGCAACAGGGCCACATCATCTCCGTTGGCTGCTAGCCTTGCACCAAGCCAGTGCTGCCCAACCAGGTGTGATGAGATGGCTTGGCACGTTGCGCTGCGCAAGGTGTGGCGCTGCGTGTCAGCACGGCCCGCTGGGAGGTCATCATCATCGTTGCATGGCGTGCTGCATGGCGTGCACGGCAGGTGTCGTGACGCTGCAGCCGTCACACAAGATCGGGCAGGCAATTATGCTGGTGAATGTGCGCGTATGTGCTGCGCGACACGTGCCCATCTGCCTGGGTACCTCATCTCCCCTGCCTGCGCTGCAGGCCGAGCGCGAGGGCCGCTGGTGGTGGGAGGACGCAAAGGCCAAGGAGTGCGGCCTGCACTCTGGCAACGTCAAGAAGGAGGACGGCACCACGGAGGCGCGCGTGGCGGAGCGCGACCTGTGGATGGACGGGCGCGTGGCCACCCTCACTAAGGAGCAGGTCAGTACCGTGTGTCATCATCATCATGGCATCGCGCTCACGACAGGCGTCATGATGCTGCACCCGTCACAACAGATCGCCAGGCAGGCCTCGTCAAGCAGTGCAGAGTGTGTGTGTGTGTGTCGATATTTGCATCTATGGGGGCGCCGTGGCGGGGCAGGAGCTACCGAACTACCGGGTGTGTTGGATGTCACGCAGCACTCAGGCGCGCGAGCCAAAGACAAAAAGTGCGTTGTGCGTGTGTGTCGCGCTGTACATCTGGCGCGGCCATCCCTGGCTAGCAGTGCTGCGGCGGCCGACAGGCCGTGATGGGGACCGACCCGGGAACACGTGCGGCTCGTGCGCCAGGGCAGCCCTCGGCAAACGCGCACGTGTGGTGATTCACGCTGCTTGGTGTGGTGTGGTGTGGTGCATGCTGTTGCGCGTGCTGTTGTTCGTACAGGTTACGCGACATTGCCGCTGGCAAGCGTAGCAGCCCTCGGCAACACGCACGCGTGGTGATTCACGCTGCTTGGTGTGGTGGTGCCTCATGCTGCGCACAGGTACGCGACATTGCCGCTGGCAAGCGCGACAAGGACATCGTGGCCGTGCTCTACGCGCCATGGTGCCCCTTCTGCCAGGTGTGTGGCTCGTTGGGGTGTGGCTCGCGAGCTGTTGCTTTGATGGCGGATCCTGCCTCACCGTCTTGCATCAACCAGCTCAGCGTGCACAGTTGCGGGACGCGAAACAAGCAGATGCAAAGCCACGCCGCATGCTCGTGTGCTGCTGTGTGTGTGTGCACCTGAGTTCAGGCGCTCGAGCCGGCGTGGGCGGACCTCGCCGACATCTTCAAGGGCACGCACGTGACGGTCGCCAAGTACCAGGCCGACATTGACCGCGAGTTTAGCAGCGAGAACCTGGGCCTCAAGACCTTCCCCACCATTGTCTACTTTGGCAAGGTGCGGTGGATGGGGCACCTTGGGGGCACCTGAGCGCGATGACGTAAAGCGCGCCGAGTGCGGTCATCATCACGCCCCACAGCGTCAGGCGCACGTGGCGATTGGCTCCCACCATGCCATCCACAGTGGCGCGCTCTCAAGCTGGGATGGACTTGCTGCTGCTGCTCTGAAGGGCCGCACTGGCTTCGTCAAGTTCCCCTCGGAGAGGCGCGACCCCGAGACGCTGCGCATGTGGGTCAAGTCCGTGGCCGGCACCGCGTAGAGCCGGCCTGCCGCTCTAGAGGATCCCCACCACCACCTGACATGATGATGATCGTGACATCCAGGCGGCCTCCCTTAGCACCGTGCGTGCCCGTGTGTGAGCGTGCCCCCCCTCCCAGCAGCCTGGTCCTGGTACTTCTCCTGGTGCTTCTCCACTGCAAGGATGCTCCTCCCCGCGCTTCGCCAACGGCCATACCTCCGTCGCGACTGAGCCATGCGCCGCGAGACCGATCGGGACTCGCAGAAGCGCCAGACACGTCTGCGACTCTCTCTCACACAGCACACACACAGCCGGAGCGCACACACGCAGCCTCGCTTGGCTCACCTGTGGAGGAGGAGGACACCGCACCGAAAGCAGGAGGAAGCCGCGCTCAGCCGAGCGCAGAGAACCAGCCGCCCTGGCTCCTTCAGCGTGCTAACCCCGCTCCCGCCGCAATGAAGGTGCGAGGAGCTGCGCTGCTGAGGAGCTGCTCCGTGAGGTGGTGGCGCCTGGAGATTGCTGCGGCTCCGGGGAGGTGCGACTGCTGAGCGACATGACCCGACAGCACAAACAGCAGCGAGTCGCGCGCAATGGCTACTGTCGCGCACGGCCGCGGAGGAACAGGCGCAGCGCGAGTTGGGGGTGGAAGCCGGCTTGAGCACCTGAGGCGCTCCACGTTGCCGCTCCAGCGGAAGGAGCTCCCAAGCACGCGCACACGCTCGCTCCTGGCCATGGCGCGACGCTTGCAGGGCACTGTGCGCGGTGTCGCCAAGCGTTCCTGGGTCTACAACAAGAAGTACGCGACGCTCACCACTGTGGCGTGAAGCGCGCGACACGCAGCCCGTCGACTCCCTAGGTAGCCTCCGCTTAGACAAGTGTACACCACCGTAGCCTGAGGTTCTTTATCGTGACGCGCCCCGGCCCACCAAGCACAAGACCATCGATTCGACCGCGATGGCCACGACTACCGCTCGCCTCAGCAGCTCCGCAATGCACCATCGCCCGGGCGCGATCTCCATGACGCCGTGCGCCAGCAGCAACGGCGCGCTGAAGCACTCGCGCCGCCCGGCCACGGCGAGGCCGGCCAGCGTCGCCTCGTCTTCTTCTTTCCTCCCCAAGACCCCCTCGACCCCCTCGACGACGCGCAGGACCCGCACCACCCGCAGCGGCCGCACTACCGCCCTCGCCGTCCGCGCCGACGTCAACTGGGATGCCTTCCGCCCCTCGTTCAACGGCCCCGCCAACCCCGCCGCCTCGGGCGTGCGCCTCAACGGCAGCCCCTCGCTGCTCGCCCCCGCCGCCGCAGCCTCCACCGGCAGCGTGCAGCAGGTCGACTTCCTGGTCATGGGCTCGGGCATCGCCGGCCTCACCTACGCGCTCAAGGTGGCCGAGTACGGCACCGTGGCGGTGGTGACCAAGGACTACGCCAGCGAGGGCTGCACGCAGTACGCCCAGGGCGGCGTGTGCGCCGTGTTGGACAAGCACGACTCGGTGGCCACGCACGTGCGCGACACCATGGTCGCCGGCGCCTTCCTCAACGACCCACAGTGAGTGCGCGCTGACAGCTGCTGCTTCCTCGCCGTCTCGGCAGCATCCATCGCGTGGCTAGGCAGGTGGAGCAAGCTTGTGCTGCTCACCCAACCTCGAGCTCATGTTGCTGACGGTACTGCTCACAACATCCTCACCCGCTCTGCAGGGCCGTGGAGGTGGTGTGCCGCGAGGGCCCCGCCCGCGTGCTGGACCTGGTGCGCCTGGGCGCCGAGTTCACCACCAACGCCGACGGCTCGCTGCACTTGACCAAGGAGGGCGGGCACAGCGCGCGCCGCGTGGTGCACGCCGCCGACATGACTGGGCGCGAGATTGAGCGGGCGCTGCTGGCGGCGGCACGGGGCCACCGCAACATCAGGCGAGTGGGTGTTTGCGGGGCGGGGGGCAGGGCCTCCGCAACTTCAGGCGCGTGTAGTTTGCGGGGCAGTGGCATCAGCACGGCCTGGGCCAGCGCACTCGCTTCAGGCGGCAGTGCGGGTGGCCGCCTGCAGCAGGGCGTCAGTCGCATCTCGACGCACCCGCCTATGCCCGCACTGACTTGCTGTCGCTCTGGTCGCCGCCTCGACCTCGTGTGCGTGTGCCCACCACCCGCAGGTTCTACGAGCACCACCTGGCCACGGACCTTGTGATTGACGAGTACGCTGGCGTGCGGCACTGCTTTGGCGCCGACGTGCTGGACCAGCGCTCAATGACTATGACCAGGTGAGAGGCACGCCTCGCTCCCACTCTCCTCGTCCTCCCCCTTCCTGCCTCCGACTATCCGTTTATCGGCATCTTCAGAGTGCTGCTGCTCTGCACTCGGTGTTAGCACCACCCACTGCCAGGTGCAGCTCGGCACCTGCTGGTGGCAGCGCCACCCACCGCCAGGTGCACCACTCTGCTGCGCCCCTTACCACACCGCACCACCACACCACGCGCCGTGTGCGCAGGTTTGTGGCCCTGTCCACCATGATGGCGTCGGGCGGCGCCGGGCAGGTCTACCCCAACACCACCAACCCACACGTCTCCACGGGCGACGGCATCGCCATGGCGTACCGCGCGGGCGGCGTCGTGAGCAACATGGAGTTCATCCAGTTCCATCCCACGGCGCTCTACACCGAGGTGGGTGCTGTTTTGGTTGATTGTTGTCTCTCCACTGCCTGGTGTGCGCCACCCGCTGCTCCCTTCAGCTGCACACCTGCTTTGAAGCAGGCTGCTGGTGGGCTTGAAGCAGCATGTGTGCTCCGCTCTAGCCCCCAGTATCCCAGCATGTACTGCGAGTGCGTGGAGCCTCCTGCGCACTCGCCTGGCTGTACAAGCGCATGTTGAGCGTGTCGACGCCGTTGGCGATCCAGTCGCCGTCGAACTGCATCACGACGTCCTCAAGTATGAGAACCAGAAAATCACTCTCGTACTCGTGAGGGCGCCATGATGCGGTACGAGGGCGAGTGGATCTTCAACAGCGTCGAGACGCTCGACATGTGGTTCTACCGGCTGGCGAGTGCGCTGGAGGCTCCACTACCTGCTGCTGCTCACTTTGCTCCGCGTTGGTTCTAATCCGAGCCCTTACCCTAGCCCGCACAGCCCTGATCCTGGTACGCCGCTGCCGCTCGGCGTGTGCGTGCGCAGGATGGCAGCGTGCCCGGCGCCAACGGCCGCACCTTCCTCATCACCGAGGCCGTGCGCGGCGAGGGCGGCCTGCTCTTCAACCGGGGCGGCGAGCGCTTCATGGCCAAGTACGACGCGCAGCGCATGGAGCTGGCACCACGCGACATTGTGGCGCGCAGGTGAGGAGGTGCCTGCCTGCTCTCCTGTTGCCGACTTGGGCAGATGCAGTTGGGTGCCTCAGGGTCCTGTTGCTGACGGGCAGATGGACTTGGGAGACGCAGGTTCCTGTTGGTGACTTGGGCGGGTGCAGTGAGGGTGCCACAGGGCAGGACACGCTGGCTGGTGCAATAATACTCCTGCCTCACTACTAGCAACTGACTCGTTTCCTGGTGCCACGCCCTGCCTCGTCCTCCCCCCGACGCAGCATCCACAACGAGATGCTGGAGCGCGGCGAGCGCCACGTCCTCCTCGACATCTCGCACAAGCCACGCGACGAGCTGCTGCACCACTTCCCCAACATCCATGCAAAGTGCCTCGAGCTGGGCATCGACATGACGCGCGAGCCCATCCCCGTGGTCCCGGCGCAGCACTACACGTGCGGCGGCGTGCAGACGGGCCTGCTGGGCGAGACGGCGGTGCAGGGGCTGTACGCCGCGGGCGAGGTGGCTTGCTCGGGGCTCCACGGCGCCAACCGCCTGGCCAGCAACAGCCTGCTTGAGGGGCTCGTGTTTGCGGACCGGGCGGTGAACCCGAGCGTGGCGCACGCGGAGCACGCGCTGCGGAGCTGCGGGCGGCAGCTGCACTATGCGGCGGCGTCGGCGTGCTTCACGGGCGCCAGGGGGGCCAGGGAGGCGACGCCGGCGCTGGCGGCCTGGGCGGCTGGCAGGTGCGCCGTTTGTCTGTCTGTTGTGCATCCGTTTTGCAGTGGATTTCTGCCGTGTTGTGTGAAGGTACTAGGCGGCGGGAAGGTGCGCCCTTTGTGAGCTCAATCTGTGAGTGTGTATGTGCGTGCGTTGTGCCTATCTGCAGGCGCCGTGAGCTGCGCGAGGCCATGTGGGCGGGCTGCGGCATCGTGCGCCGCAACAAGGAGGTGGCGCGCGTGGGCGACCTGGCCGGCGCCGTGGCGGTGGAGGCAGAGGCGGCGCTGCGCGCCTTTGGCGTCAACACCGAGCTGGTGGAGCTGCGCAACCTGGTGAGTTGAGGTGGGCGCCTGGTGCTTGATGGGCGCCGTCCACAAAGTGCGCAGCACGGGCGTGCGTGAGCTGACGGTGTGTGCGCGTACTGCTCTGCGGTGTCATGATCATCATCGTGGCGTTCACGACACGTGTGTCATGATGCTGCACCCGTCACAAACTGTTACAAAACATGCGGCGAGTGTGTGTGTGTGTGTGCTCACGTGCAGGCGACGGTGGCTGGCCTGGTGACGGCCTGCGCCCTGCAACGCCACGAGAGCCGTGGAGGCCACTACTGCCTGGACCACCCCACCGAGCGCGACGACCAGCGCCGCCCGTCCCTCGTCTCGCTCACCCCGGCCACGCCCTCACCTTCGCCCGCGCTGCCCGTGGGCGCCATTCCGCTGCCCCTCCCCGCAATGTCCTCCTCATCGTCTTCGTCGCGCGGCGGCGGCGGCGGTGCGCTGAGGCGTTCGTCGAGCGGCGGTGCTGGTGGCAAGAAGCAGGTGCAGGGGCAGCCGCTGCCGTCGGCAAAGGTGGGGCAGCAGGTGGTGCAGCGCGACATGGTGACGCGCTCGCTGCCGCCCGACCAGGCCGGCATGTAAAGCTTCCATCCGTCCTAGTGGTGGTGTGGGTGATGAAGAAGGACGGGGTGGGAGCAACATGCCGACCACAGGGTCGGTGTATGTGGAGGTGGGAAGCAGCATCATCTGGTGGCGGATTGGCGTGTAATGTTTGTGTTGGCGGTGGTGGTGCTGCTGCGGGCGCCCTCTTTCCCATGCTTTGATATGTGGGATTGGCAGGCGCCTCGCCACAAGGAAGCGAGTTGCCCACACGGCAGCCACCTGTGGCTGGTAGCGCTGTGGTGCTGATGTCTTACACGTGCACCGAGAATGTTGGGGTTGCTGCGGCTGTCGTCGCGTGGGTGGATGGTGGCGCGTTGACGTGCTCGTGCTCCTCGGCTGTTGTGACCATTACCACCTTCATTCAGCCGTCTCCTCGCATTGCCCTGTATGTGAGGTGAAGATTGACGTCGCTTGGGAGCATGCCTGTGTTTGCGTGCGGCCACACTATCGCTGTGGAGCCTGCCATGATGATTGCCATGAGTGCCATTCCCCTGTTCTGCAACGAAATGCTGCACGAGCTGTTGGATTGGTTGGATTGGTCAAAGTCAAAGTCTCCACCAAGTGGAGCAAAGCCAACGCAGCGACACACGCGCATTGCAATGTCGCGCAGCAGCAATTGTTGAGCCGAGCGCGTAGTCCGAGCGGACGAATGGCGCTGTTCCCTGAGGAGGGAGTGGCGAACCCGGCCCTGCGCGGCCTTTCAACCGAGGCGTTCCGCGTGCAGGTGCGGCTCCTGGTACCAGCGACGGCTGCACGCCCCGCTGCGCCGACGGGAGCGAGGGCGCGCCGAGGGGCATTCCGTCGTACCCCCCGCAAAAACACGCCACGGGTCAGCAGCAGGTCGTAGAACAGCAGTGCAGCCTTCCTACGACCTAGAATTGCCTCCCTCCAGCCTCCAAGGCTGGGCGAGCTGTGCAGGCGGCAGAGGTGCACCCACGCGCATGCACATTGTCTGCAGGCACGCAATGGCAAGGTCCACAAGCACGAGCTCAGCGTGGGCGACGTGCTGGACGACGCCCGTGAGGTGCTGCGTGTGGAGAAGAGCAAGGCGTCGGCGCTGGCCGTGGCGCTGCAGCCCCGCAACACGGGCGTGGTGCGCATGCAGCACGACTCAGCCATCGACAACTTTGAGCTGCCGAGCGACGATGAGGACGGTGAGGGGCATTACCGGGTGGGGTGGGGCGGAAGGGAGTGGTGGCGGAGGGGCGGTGGCGGAGGGGGCAAGTAGGTGCCGAGCGAGGGAGGAGGGAGTCCAGGAGAGGCCGATGGAGGAAGGGTGGGGGCAAGGGAGGAGCAGCAGGGGCAGGACGCTGGCACTGGTAGTGCAGTGTGGGTAGGGCGGTGGCGCAGGGCAGGTGCAGCTCACCACCACCTGTGGGGAAAGGCGCACCAGGCTGTACTAGGCTGTACTGTGCTCAGAGCCCCTGGACGTGGCAGTCCACAGTTGGTGGTGGTGGAGATGGAGATGGTTCATGGCGCAGGTGCTGAGCTCTGGTCCATGGCGCCCTGCTGCATGCAGATGAGCCCCCTCACGCGGAGGGAGGCGCATCAGCGTCACAGCAGCCAGCAGCAGCAGCTGGCCAGGCGCAGCAGCAGCAGCAGCAGCAGCGGTTGCCGCCGCAGCCTCGGGCGTTGGGCACGGGCAAGCGGGCGCGGCGGCTGTCCTTGTTAGCGCCGGAGGAAGCCATGGCGTCAGCAGGCAAGCAGCAGCCAGGTGAGAAGGGCGTCAGCAGGGAATCAGCAGCCAGATGAGGGGGGCATCAACAGGGATCAGCAGCCAGGTGAGGGGGGGGGCCACAGGCAAGCAGGTGAGGGGCTTGGGTTGGCTGGTTGGTGGTGCAGCCAAAGGTGCAGCCATAGCGTCAGCAGGCAAGCAGGTGAGAGGTGTGGGTTGGTTAGTCAGTGCAGCCAAAGGTGCAGCCCAGAGAAAGCAGTTTACCACACCGGATGTGGTGCATCATCAGAGAGGTGTAGGGAACAAGAAAGGACGGGCCCAACACCCGCCCAAGACGTCCAGTCACCCCCCCAAAACATCCCTTCCCCGCTGCACGAGAGGGGCTTGCATGGCACGCCTACGCCCGCAGCACCACAGCAAGACAAGGCGCCCGGGTGGTTAGAGGTACCACCAAACTGCTAAACGCAGTGCCACTGGTCAGTCTTGGGCAAGTCCTTTCCTCGGCCTACCTTTGCCCGCAGCGCCAGCGTCCAACCAGAAACGGTTCGGATTCCTCGAGGTGGGCCGCGGTTTGGCGGTCAGCGTGGCGGACATGGATGACGATCCGGCGGGGAGGGGGCGCAAGGGCGGCGACGCGTCCTTCCTGACGCCCAGGGACGCGTCAAGAGCAGGTGCGGGCGTTGTTGGTGGTGAGAGTGGTGATTGGGTGATTGCCTGGTGTGCTGGCAGTGCGGGGAGGGGGCGCAAGGGCGGCGACGCGTCCTTCCTGACGCCCAGGGACGCGTCAAGAGCAGGTGCGGGCGTTGTTGTTGATGAGAGTGGTGATTGGGTGATTGCCTGGTGTGCTGGCAGCGCGGGGATCCTGGGATCCCAATCGGCACTCTTTCATCTCTTTCAATAGCGAAAAGGCAGGATATCTGGGGCGGGGGCGGAGCAGGGCACGAGGGGTGCGTGTGTCGAGCTTTACATCTGGCGCGGCCATCTCTGGCAAGCAGATGAGCATAGGTAATCATCATCACGCACAGAACCCTGGGCTACAGCCGTAGGCGTGCTCAGCGTGGCGCATGGTCAACAGGACCCAGGCCTCGACCACCTTGGAACACTCTCTTACACGTCTCTGCTAGCTCTTCCTTTCCCTTACCCTTACCCCTGCAGGCAAGCAGCTGGACATGCTGCGAGCGCTCGAACACCGGCAGCCCTCCATCCTCAAATCCACCTCTGCCGCCCTCGACGGCAGCGGCGGCACCCCAAGCAGCAGCTACTCTCCAACCACCCCTCGGCTGGGGAGCGTCTCCATGGCCCCAGACCTCCTCGGGGGTTTAGCGGGCGAGGGCGCAGGCGGGCCCATGACGCCCCGCATGAGCACTGTGCGGCATGCGAGCGTGACCGAGGGTATGGACAGTGGAGGAGGGCTTAGCCCTAGGGCGATGCTGCCGAGGCTGCAGCTGTCGCAGGCCAGGAGCGACGCGTCCGGGGACTCAAACGAGGTGGGTGGGGTTTAGGTTAAGGTTCGGTGGCTCGGGTTGGGTACCCGGAGGGTTGGGTACCCGAGCCCTCTTCCTCCTGCACCAGGGGTTAGTCTGAGGGATAAGTGTCTCTCTCTCTCTCTCTCTCTCTCAGTGAGGGATACAAGCGTGCAGCAAACCAGAGTAGCAGCTGCGCTGTGGTTGTAACACTTGCTGCCTCGGTTGATGCCGGTTGATGCCCCTGTTTGCAAGCTACACATGCACAAGCACTGTGCATTCGTCAATGCGCCCTTGACAATGTTTTTGCTGCAGAACCTGCCCCTGTCATCCCCTCGTCACGCGCGCCGTTTGCGTTGCTGCAGAACCTGCGCCTTGACATTGCTGCCCCTTGACATTACTGCCCCTTGACATTGCTGCCCCTTGACATTGCTGCAGAACCTGCCCCTATCCTCCCCTCGTCACGCGCCGCCGCCCCGCACCAAGAGCGGGCTGCCCATGCACTCTGCAATCTCACCTCGCAAGCTCAGCAGGCACGCCTCACAAGGTACGCGAGAGTGTGTCGATATTTGCATCTGTTTGGGCGCCTCGGCGGGGGGGAGCCGGAGCCCAACTACCGGGCGTACAGTATCAGATGTGTCGTACGCACTGTGTGCCCTGGAACACCCGCAGCGTCCGTTGGCAACCTGCCAGGAGATGGCGACACCACCACCAGCCCCGGACCGCAAGGCCCAGGCACCCCCCCCACCGCGCCCCTAAGCCCCTCCCTCCCGCCCCTCTCCCGCACTAGCGGCAACGGCCCCGGTTACCTCGCCTCCGCCTCCGCAGCCAGCAGCACCCTGCATGGCGGCGGCGGCGGCGGCGGAGGTTTAGGAGGTTTAGGAGGGCTCATGGCGAGGCAGGGCGGCATGGTGATGGCGAGGGGGGGAGAGGGGAGGGTGGCACCGGCGCCGACCACACCGCCGAAGCTGGCGGGGGAGAGGCTGGCACCGCTTACGCCACGAGGGCAGGTGTGTGTCTGTCGAGCTTAACATCTTGTGCGGCCATCTCTGGCAAGCAGATGACGGTCTCGCTTTGCCACTTCGCTCAACCGCTTTGGCTGCTTTGGCGGTTTTGGCTGCTTGGGCCACTTTTGGCTGCTTTTGCTGGGCTGGCACGCTTCCCACAAGGTGCCTGACAGCACCTGACAGCACCTGACAGCACCTGACAGCACCTGACAGGCAGTCTGGCTCAAACACAGCTCACCCTGCTCATGGGTACAACTCCAGAGTGTGTCAAGGAACCAGCTCAGAAAACACCAACGAACTGCTGTCTTTGCCGTTGCGGTGCGGTGCGATGTGGTGCGGTGCAGGCGGGAGGGTCAGAGACGCCCCGGGGCGCCACCACTCCCCGCAGCGGAGGCAGCTTCAACAATGAATTCATGACTGATGCCTTTGCCGTTGCGTTGTGGTGCGGTGCAGGCGGGAGGGTCAGACACGCCCCGAGGCACCACCACTCCCCGCAGCGGAGGCATCTTCAACAAGCTCAAGGGTCTCTTCGACTCCATCAAGACCGGGGCCTAAACCCTGAACTGGAGAAACGTAGGGAGCATGGCGTTGCCCCAGCCCGTGCACTGCGCCCCACGTGCACAGACGCACGCCCCATCCCCCACACGCGTTCATTCGTCCGTTCGTTCGCTGTTCGCTGTATGGGCACGCAAGCTCGCACACACGCATGCATGCACGCACGCACGCGCGGATGCCTGCCCGCCCCCTTCCGACTCCGAAAAGGCACGTTCCCTTGCAAGCAGCCTTGGAGGTAGCTGCAAAGCATTTGCACTTTAATTCCAGGATTGGAGAGCCAAGTGCAATGCCACCTGCGCGGTGAACGGCGCACGGTGCCAACTCAACTCAACCCTTGGCGCACCACTTTGCTGCCAAAGCACCGGGCAGGCAGGACGCACACCACGCCTGTATTTTGTTGTTGTCGGTCGACGCATGAGCTTAATCGTTATGAACATGCTCCCACTCACGTTTGTTGTGCGCTCTGGTCGGCGTGTCTGGCTACCTTTCTCTTTTTATCTCACGGTCTCTGTGGGGGTGCTTTGGGGTGTCTCAAATGTCGTGTGAGACTAAGCTGTACATCTGGAGCAGCCAATTCTGGCAAGCACACGACCCACAGTCCCGCACAATCGTGTGTTTGCTACTACTTGCGTATGGCGGCGGCCCACATCACGTGTGAGGCTGCTGCACGTGTACGTCAACACACATCCCTGCGCTTCGGCTGAGTAAAAGTGCGTGCCAAACACGCTCACACGCTGGATCGCGCCCCGCCCTGCAATGCCACCCCCACTGATGAGGACTGTTGAGGTATGGTGCCTTTTCTTTTTGGGGGGGGGAATGAGGGTGCGTCGGACCATGCGATGATGGTTGTACGTTGTACGTCGCGCCGTGGTCCAGCTGAGAGGGCGCTGTGCGCTGCAAGCCCATTGTAGCCTAGCTCAGGCTGCGTCTGCCATTGCAGCCTAAATCAGCCTGGGCTCCTTACGCGCAGGGCGTGTTCGCGGTCCGCTTGCCCTAGCCGTCCTCGCCCGCCGCCAGAAGCACACAAAAGGGCAGGATCAATGCACAGCTGACAGCGCCCCCCCGCCACCAGCGTCAGGATGGCAGGAAGGGCATCGGCACCGCGACCGTGGGTGGTGTTGATCGTGGTGCTAGGCGATTTCGGCCGCTCGCCGCGCATGCAGTACCACGCGCTGTCGCTCGCCCGCAAGCCAGGCGTGAGCGTGGTCGTGGTGGCCTACGCGGGCTCCAATCCCATCCGACAGCTGGTGGAGGCGCCGAACGTGCGACTGGCCTCCATTTCAGAGCCGCCCGCATGGACGCGCAGTGTCAGGCCGCGTGCGCTGGGCCTGGCGTGCAAGGTGCTGCTGCAGCTGCTGCAGCTGCTGTGGCTGCTGCTGGTGGCGCTGCCCCGCCCGCACCGCATCCTGCTTCAGAACCCGCCAGCCATCCCAACCTTGGCACTGTGCTGGCTGGCCGCGCGGCGCCACGCGGCGCAGCTGGTGGTGGACTGGCACAACTACGGATACACCATCATGGCTCTGGGAGGGAGCCCCGGGTGGATGGTGCGGCTGGCAAAGGCGCACGAGCGGGCGTGGGGGCGCCGGGCGGACCGGTGCTTCTGCGTGACTCACGCCATGAAGCAGGACTTGCAGGTGCGACTGTATGGCGCTGCGGTGGGCAAGCGGGCAGCGGGTGGGTGGCCGGTCGGCACTGGGGTGGACAGCAGGTGGCTGGTGCGGCTCACCCGTCATTTGGACAGTGGGCGTGGCCAGTAGGCGGATGGCCGGGGCGGCTGGTTGTGCGGGGGTGTTGGCGCCAAGGTGTCAGTGTGGGTGGCTGGTGGGGACTTCAAGGGTTGGTGGCCTGTGGGGGTGCTCCTGTGTCTGATCGCCCCGCAGCAGTTTGGCATTGTCCTGATGCCTCTCCATCCTCTTCCTTCACACCTGCGCAGGACAACTGGCACATCCGCAACGCCGTCGTCCTCCACGACCGCCCCCCGGCCTTCTTCAAGCGCACCGACCCGCCCACCAAGCACGACCTCCTCCTGCGCCTCCACGCCTCCATGCTAGACCCTCACAGCGACGACTTCCTCACCCGCTGGTACGCCCGCCACACGCCCCCGCAGCAGCAGGCCATGGAGGCGCGCCGCCAACCATCAACCGCTTCCCAACCGCCTGCACAACCGCCGGCAACCGCCAGCGAGGGAGGGAAGGGAGCGGCGGCCAGTTTAGGCGCCGCCCTGCCTGCGCGGCGCGCGGCCGGCGAGACGCTGCTGACGGTTTGCGAAAACCCGTCGGCGGTTGGCGGGACGACGGTTAGGGAGCGGCCGGGCAGGCCTGCCGTGGTGGTTAGCAGCACGAGCTGGACGCCGGACGAGGACTTTGGCCTTCTGTTGGAGGCGGCGGTTGCGTACGACCGGGCCGCGGTGGAGGAGGCGGGGGAGAGGGGGGGCCGGGACCCGGCCACGGCGCTGCCACGCGTGCTGTTCCTCATCACAGGTGCGGTGATGCGCTGCACACCTACAAGTGCACAGCATCATCATCATCATCATCATCATCATCATCATCATCATTAAACGGCATATCGCAGTTGCAAACCGGCGGTGCTGCAGACAAGAGGTCTCACGTGCGAATGTTGCAGAAAGCTTGTCCATTGGTAGCATGATCGTGCAGCATCCTTTTTGCTTGGGGGGCCTGCTTGGGGGGCCTGCTTCCTCGGCCAAAAGTCCAAAAAAGTGCATATGTACGTGCTGCACAACAAGCGCGTGTGCTAGTACCGTGCACTGCACCTCGCACTTGAGTGAGAGCCTCGCCGTGTGACGTCACACACCGCCACCGTGTGTGCATGACCACTGGCGCAGGCAAGGGCCCACAGAAAGAGGCCTAGCTCTCCCGCATCAAGCCTACCTGAAGTGTGACGTCACACACCGCCTCGTGTGTGCATGATCATGGCGCAGGCAAGGGCCCACAGAAGGAGGCCTACCTCTCCCGCATCAAGTCCATGAAGTTCACGCACGTGGCTTTCCGCGCCTTGTGGCTGGAGCCCCAAGACTACCCTCTGCTGCTGGGCGCTGCGGACGTGGGCGTGTGCCTGCACACCTCATCATCAGGGCTCGACCTGCCCATGAAGGTGAGGGCTTGACCTGCCCATGAAGGTGAGGGTTTGACCTGCCCTTGCTGCTGGGCGCTGCGGACGTAGGCGTGTGCCTGCACACCTCCTCATCAGGGTTTGACCTGCCCATGAAAGTGAGGGCTTGACCTGCCCATGAAGGTGAGGGCGTGGGTCGGGGGCGCATTGACGCTGCTGATGCAGTGCAGAGCACTGCGCGTGGTGGTGATGGCTCACTCACTCCTGCACGCCTGCAGGTGGGGGACATGTTTGGCAGCGATAGGCTGCCCGGCGATCTTTTGTGGCGGCTGCAGCATCATGACACCTGTCGTGAACGCCATGCATGCAATGACTCAATCCTGCAGGTGGTGGACATGTTTGGCAGCGGCCTGCCTGACGATCTTTTGTGAACGCCATGCAATTATGATAATGATCATCATGATGGGCTCACTCGCTCCTGCAGGTGGTGGACATGTTTGGCAGCGGCCTGCCCGTCTGCGCGGTGGCCTACAGCTGCATCCACGAGTTGGTCACCGACGGCCAAACCGGCCTGCTCTTCAGCGACGCGCAAGGCCTGTGCGGCCACCTGCAGCGGCTGCTCCGCGGCTTCCCAGGGCAGCCCTCGGCGCTAATCACAAGGCTGCAGCAGGGGGTGGCGGACACGCAGCAGAGCTTGCGGTGGGACGGCAACTGGGACGCGGTGGCATGGCCAGTGCTGGGGCCTGCGGCGGGCGGGTAACCCTAATGGTAACCCTAGCGGCGGCGGCGGCGGCCTCCTGACGTAGGGCTGTATGTGTGTGGGTTTTTGCATCTAGTTCTGGCGCCTCAGTGGCAATGTGCATATCAGTGTGTGTAGTTGGGTGGCAGCAGCGTCGTCACAGTGACTGTCAGCGGAGCCTTGTTTTGCTCGTGCCGAGAAGGGTTCGGACGACGTGACTGGGTGCACAGTTTTGCTCGCACGTTTGCTGGTGCCGCATTGGGCCAGGAGGAAGCGTCTCGCTTTGCCCGACTCTCATCCTGCATGATTGCCAACCAAGCACGCCCTGGAGATCCGCCATGCACACGCGCCAATGAACCCTCCGGGGTGGCGCAAAACAAACCAGCACGTGCCCACAGCGTTATGAAATGTCGGGCCAATTCATCCCCTGCCACGCATACACAGGTTGGGCATGGCTTGAGGAGCAGCAGGCCCGGACGCAGCCCACAGCGCCAGCGAGTGTTAAATGCTGCAGCTGGACCGTGCATGGACCGTTCCTGCCGCGTGGAATGCGCCGCTGCAGGGCACCCGCTCCGCTGCCCAGCAGCACGGCCCCTAAAGGTGTTGGAGCCTGCACCACCACCGAATGCGCCGCTGCGGACGGTGCCCAGCCAGTGCGCATCCTCCACAGCCATGGCGGGCCAGCTCACATCTTCCAGAGCAGCACGGCTGTCCGCCCTCCCACGAAAATGTAAAGGATGTTGCGGACCTCGTACGTGATCTCATACCCAAACCCTTGCCCCACCACTACGTGCCATGGTGCGCCAAACTTCTTGTCCATCAAGTCCTTGATCATCTGCACGCACGTGTGCATGAGCGCGTGCATAGCATATGTGAGTCTGCGCTGCTCATACTCGCGTGAGGTGGGTGCACATCGCTGAGGGCATGCGGGGCAGCCTAGGAGGGCTGCTGTGGCCTTTGCATGAGCTCTTGACTGCACATGCTGTCGCCCACTGTGTGCTGCCCACCCGCGCGGCATCTTGTGATGGGACGCCCCAGCGCTGGAAGCCAGCGCCTGTACCCGCTGAGCCCACTGACTGGTCGTGCTAGAGGTGCTGGTGTCGTTACGGCGCTGCATAGGCGCGCCCGCTGCCTCCACACACGCACCTGTGTGCACTTCTCCATGTCGCTCGGGTACTTCTCGACCGCTGTGATGCAGATATCCATCGCCTACGGGCACAGTACAATGCTATATGCCTGCATGAGCGCTGCACGACGCTTGCCTGGTCCATCAGGCCTGTGCTGCGGACTGGCCGGGTCTCGAGATGTTGGGACTCCGCACGGCCATCTCACCCCAGGCAGCAAGCTGCACACGAGCTGTGGCTAACGAAAGCAGCAGCAGCATTGTCGCACCTCGTCCTTCATCTCCGAGTGCATGTCCGTGTTCTTGACGAGCGTGTACTTGGCCACTCGAAGAAAGGCCTCCATGTCCTCAAAGGCCACCGCGCCGTCCGTCGCAGCAGCGGCCATCTTGAGCCTCGCTCCTCTTCCCGCAGGAAGCTCGCTCCTGTCTCCTCGATGTGCCTCCTCGAAGCGAGCCTCGCAAGTGAACAGCGCGTCTCCAGCTGCGGCGCGGCGTGGATGATACTGCTTATGGCAATGGCGAAGCTATGGTGAGCGCAGGGTCGCGATTCGCCGCGTGCCCGGGCTTACCCAGGGCTTGCTGCTCACGATCGGGTGCAGCAAGATTTTTTCAAGTGCCAGATGCTGCAGAGGGCGTGCCATCCTCCTTACCGCTCATACAGCAGCACAGGCTTCTCCATCCCCGGCAGGCGGCACGCAGATCATCACCCTCCACGCTCTCAGTCAGCTCTGAAGGACAGCAGCAGCATGGCGAGCACCAGCGGGAACGGCATGATTGACGACACGTGAGCGAGTCCTTTGCACTGTATGAAGTGGCCTTGCCGCCGCGCCCGGCGTGTGGCAGCCTGAGCGCCACCTCCCCGGCGTATGCACCCATGCAGGGACTGGGATGCGCTGGGCACGTACCTCAAGACGTACGATGAGCAGCGGGAGACGGTCATCAAGCGTTGTCGAGGTGCGGGGCGGTCCCTGGATAGGACACGGCAAACCTGCCACAGCGCCGCGCACCCTCCCACCCTGGCCCACGGCCCTCAGCGGCTAACCGGTCGCTTGGGCCGCTGGTTTGGGCTGACAGTGAATGGGGCACAAGTGCCATCAACCAGCAGGAGACGCCCAATGGGCACCTGCTGAACGCGTCAGTGTCCAGCGTCATTGCACACCGGTGTGCTTGCGATGTGTGCGGGGTCCTCTGCAGATAGCCAGAAGCTGGCCAAGCAAGCCGTCTACTCCCTGCACCGGGGCGACTTTGCCCGGGTGAGCCAGCAGCTACAGGGCGTGGGTGAGTGGCGCCGCGGGTGGCCATGCAGCAGAGGGCTGGTGGGTGCAGGCGAGTGCAGGCGGGGGCACAAAGGCGCAACGACGATGCGAGGTAAAGGAGGGGCAAAGGAGGTGAAGGAGGCAAAGGAGGCAAAGGAGGCTGCCTGTTGGGGAGGCGTTGCGTCATGCACGCGCGTCAGGGAGTGGCGCTTCAGCAGCAGCAGCCATCCGGCTCTTGAGCCGCACAACTGCGGTGGTCGGTGGCTTTGCTTAGACGCACGCGCTTGGTGCGCGGTGCGCATTGGGAGTGTGCAGAGGCGGAACGGTAGCTGGGGCCTGCAGCACAGCTTCCTCATCACGCCT